>OLKM01001929.1:0-17500 GCA_900291075.1 Melanogrammus aeglefinus
AAAGATAAAGTCATTAGGAGAGGCAGGCTTTAGGGCGCCTTGCTCAAGGAGCATCAGTGTATTCTGGGACTTGAACCCGGCAACCATTGGGTTTGAGAGTGACCCCCAACCCCCTACCTAGTTCCACGTACGTCCAGATAAATGCAACACTTACGAGGAATCCCTTGATGGTAGAGTTCTGGCTTTTTCCCAGGATTATGCGTTCCAGATGTACGGCTTTCTTCACAGTTCCTCCAGCATTCACCCTCTGAATTAACAAAACGTAACTTGTTTCTAGACAGAAGGTAACAAACACATTTAATAAGTTTTGTCCTCTAATGCAATGTAACAAACAGAGGAGTAGTTTGGGGCTCTAAATCAAGGTACAAATACAGGAGTAGTTTGACCTCTAATATCAGTGAACCAAACACAGGAGTAAGTTTTGCCCTCTGATGTTAAGGTCACAAACACAGGAGTATTGGGCTCTAAATTGCGCGTAACAAAGTAGCTGCTGTAGTTTGTCTGGTAAACAACGCACATTAGTATGCGTAACTTGTACTGAACAAACTAATCCTGCGTTCAACAAGTCCACTAAATGTTTATTTTATCAAACTTCAACGAGGATCCTGATTGTACGAGTTGATGTCGTCCCTCCAGAAGTCACTTGGCTCCTCCATCAGCTCTTCCCACCCAGAGCCTGGTCTGGAACCAAAAACCCCCAGGCCACCCAAATCGAAGTTTCCCCCCCCCTGGGGCCCCTAAAAAGTTTTTTTTTGGGTTAAACAGGGCTCCCCTAGTTTTTTTTTGGGGCCCTTATTTTAAGCCCTTTATTTCCAGTTTTTGGTTTGGTTTAATACAAAACTTCAAATCCTTGTGGTAGAGTGAGGTCATCCTCCAGATTCATGGCTCCCTACCAGCTCGCCTCCGCTCCAGAAACACGTTCTAGTAAGGAAACACAGCGTAGTTGGTTACCGCATGTCAAAGTAACAGCTGTATTTGCCCTTAAAGTCGCTACTCAAAAACCCTGGCTTAGATTCTGAAATAGTCAGGAACTATCAGACCTATATCGAATATCAGCCCTTCCTCCAAGTACAAGGACAGGATTTGTAGCAAAGCAAATCGTCGTTTTTACTGACGAGGAACATCTTCGAAGCTTTCCAGTGCTAGAAAAGACAGACATGAGCTCCCGTTTTGGGATGAAAGACAGAGCAAGTCCACAAGTTTTTAAGAAGTGGTTTCCGGCCATGCATTGAAACTGACCTGAAGAAGACTTCTACTCACACACCAGAGCACTGACCTGTTCTGGAGGACTTCTGAAGGAAGGATGGAGGTCTGGCTCTAGGTGAGGAGGTGGAGGTCTTGCTCTGGGTGAGGAGGCAGACACCTTGGGACAAAACTACCTTGTACAGTTCTAGAAGTATCTTCTACTGCTAACATGTGGGAAGGACAGACAATTATTCTTAGGCTTTGATATTATCCATTGGTAACTCTGCACCAAAGTCGTTGACTTAACCTCAATTCCATTGGGTAGGGTTTAAACTCTGTGGCAAATTCATTTACAGCAGCTAATTTAGAACATACGAAAGCTGAAATAACAAACGAACACTAAAGCACAGTAATCGATATTAAATCAAAAATTTACTCCAGCCATATTCAGTGGCTGGTTCCGTTGAAGAAAATGTTCAAATCTTGTCTTCCATCTTCAAAATTATTATCAGCCTTCACTGATGTCAAAATATGGGCCCGGCAAGTAGAGAAGGCCATTTTTGGTACGGCAGCGAGCGTCCCATCAAACGTGGTTAAAAGTATGGCAAATCCATCGAAATGATCAACATATTTAACGACGTACGTGTCAGTAAGTATTTATATCAAACTAAGTTGTATAAGACACAGGATAACAATTCCCAATGGAAACCGAGACTGAAAAAATAAGTTTCGTTGCAACGGCTCGAGGTTTACGCCATAACAATCCAGAACGTTCAGCCCAGATTCCCTCAGGGACTCCTGTCACTAACTGCCAGGTGTTTCTAATGGTTGTCCAGACTACAACGTTCTATGCTACACCATTGGACTAAATCAAGTGCCTCAGAAACTTCCACGGCGGGAAGCACAAACGTCGACAGGAATCCGAACATTTCCGGCCGGAACCAACAAAGAAAAAACATAAACCAGCGCCTCACCTTGAGCTGAACGGAGAAGATCCTGAAGTCCAGCGAGGGTCTTCCTAAAACACAGCCAACAGACTACCTTGAAGAGATCTGTTTGTTGCTGTTGGTCATTACGACTATTCAGTGTACCTCTTTACAATATGATGCCACCATGTGTACATGTTAAATCACTCAAAACCGTACGAACACTCAAACTACCATGTACAACTTTAAAATTTAAATCCTTGCCTAAGAACAATGAAATCATTCAATACAAAACCGTGTCTACATTTTACAATTATCTAGATTATTTAGGGTACAAACCATACAGAGCAATTCTAAACATTGAGCTCACAGAGAGCCGACCATAGCCCTGACCGCCTAATCACCAACAGCAAATCATGCCAGCCAGCCAACAAAAGTACAGGTCCAGTGAGAAGTAGGCATCTGAGTGAAAGGACTGCTTATAATAAATAGATGCACAATTCCTTAACTATCCAACCATCTTCTCCATGAGTTTAAAAGAAAAATTTTTTTTAATACAGAACTTGACATGCATTGTGTTCTAATCACCTTGACTATTGCTCACCTCGTTACTTAATAACTATACATCTCCATCGCTAGAATTGCATCCTACTCATGGGGGTGTGGTCTGAGGGAGCAGAGATGCATAGCCCTGGATATAGTGCTGTCTAAGTCTCAGGTTCTATAGACACGCCACTCAGGAGGAAACCAGTGTTGAGAATCTGCCGTGACATCAGTTGCATGAGCTGGAATATCCTTCGAGATGCGCGCAGGTTCTCAGAGGAGAAAGGCCAAGAGAAGATGTGAGGTTCTCTCCTCTCACCATGGAACCAACTACGGTCCTCATTAGAGTACCATGGAACACATTGAAAACCAGTCTCCTCTTTAATCTTTGAAGCCCAATGAAAAGGATCCTACTGCCTCAGCGGAAGAGCACAACTTCAGCTCGAAGAGCGCACTGGTTGGAGTTCCCAGATTGGTTCTGATTTAAGGGAACCAATCTTTCAGCTAGTCCTGTCCGAAACAAATACAGTACAGCCTGAGAAGACGTGCAACTGAGAGCAAGACAAGATCCACAGGGCTCTCCATCAACCCAGCCAGGTAGGAAGAGGCGTGTCATTACATATCTGAAGGTCATCTTGAATATCCATTGAGGACCCTTTCCAACTTCGCAACTTCCTTTCCAGCTCTTCTTGTGGAATGCCTTTAGGTGTCCATCCTCCAGTGATCCTGATTGGTGTAGTCCTAGTTTGAAGTCACTGATCTGAACACGCCGCTTGCATCCTTTTACACTTGAGTTGGATACTCTCCTTCCTGCCCAGTGTGTTGGATGTCGGTCCGGAGAATCGCTCTGGAGGCCCTTAAGTAAACGTGTGGCCGACCATCAGGTATGATTTATTTGACCATTCCAATATCCCAAGCCATTCACACTGACCCCTGTATGAACATTATCACTGTCAAAGCAAGCCGAACACACACACACATACACACAGAACCCAGGACACGCATGTAGAACCCCATGCCAGGTGTGAGTGGGAGACACACAGTGTGAATCCTAGCGATGCCCAAAAATCATCCATCTCATGTCAAACCCAAACACACACACACACACCACTGAGCCATAAAAGGCCAAACAATCATGCAGGGTAAAAACCTCATGCCAAATAACATTCCATCATCCACCACCAGCTCTCCTGCCAGAGCACCCAGAACAGAACAATGTCTCCAGAGACGCAAATTATGTACAACATTCTTCAGTGGCGTCCCACATTGGTGATGGATTATGCTTGCCGTCTCCAAAATGTGTCTTTGTAGTCCAGTGGTTTCCTGAATGAGGGGCCTTCACAGATGCAAATGGTGCAGCTTTAGTCAGCCTGAGGACAGGAAGGAGGTCATCTGTTCAGAAGACCACCCAGTGGAGGGGGTTGGCTCTTCAGGAGCAGGATCCATATGGGGATGGCCCCAAATAAGACCTTGGAAATGAAACTGATTCTCGATGCCTGGAGGGGACTGTTGAATGTCTTCCATGGTTCTCTTTGTCAGACTGAAGTTGTGTTTTAGTCGCTGAGATGAGGAGCCTCCTCATCTCCCCCTGGTGTTTCTCCTTCTGAATCCCTGTCTCCATCTTAAAAGAACATTCTAGTCCATGTAACTGACGTCAGGACGGTTTCTCAAACACTCGGTTTCCCCTGAGGGGGCGTGTCTACAGACCTGTAGAACTTCAGACAGCTCTGTATCCCAGTATGCACCTCTGCTCACTCAGACCACACCCTCATCAGTAAAGCAACACTCATGTGATGAAGATGCAGAGCTCAGGAGAGTAGCTGGAAAGAAGACTGAAGATATCAGAACCCAACCCATTACTCCAGCTTACAACAATAACTTGGAGCCTGTAACCATTTTAACAAATCATTAAAACCAACATAAACCAAACACCTAAGTAACCCATGAACCAATAAAACATCCTTACTACTCAGATCAACCTTCAGGTAACGGGTTAACTCACCAGGAAGCCAACATAAATCAATGTGCCCAAGAGCAATGAGAAATTAATGACTTACAGTTTGCAGTCATCTTCACGGTTAAGTTGGGATACTCACAGAACTGCAGTTAAATATCCATGATAGACCTTTGAAGGAAGGAACAGTTTACTCATGGTCTCCAAACACTGTCCCACAGTTCAACATCTACATTAAATCAGATGAATGAATGACAATACAAATTCAGGGCTTTTGGCATCATCCAACTTTTAAACAATGATTAAGATAATTAACTAATCCAACTTTTTAATATAAGTTATACTAATTATATGACTCATTATTCAAGAGTGATTTACCTCTTACTTTGACAAGTTTGAATGTATGGTCTCTAAAATGTTACTTTCAGGTAGAATCATTATTTAAATTTCAAATGAGAGTTAAACCACCACAATTCCCGATTTCCTTCACACATTATCATTGAATTATATTCAACATTCACGTCACGTCAGTTGTGCTTTGCCACACAATTCTACTCACATCAGGTTCAGATGAGATGCTCCTCTTTACTTCAAAAAGTCTTTAACCTGAGAAACAGGAAGAGATGTCAAATAAGTCACAACAGACCTCAACAAAACAGTACTACACACACACACACATTCTGTTTTCTGGGAACACAACAACATACCGTGTTTGGGAGACACTACACTGCCAAAGAGAGGAGGACACCGTACCAACTGTTTGGTTACCTCTTAAGTAACAACACACCAGATGCAACCAATTAACTGATTAAGAAAACCACATGGCAGGCAAGCTGTGGCAGGGGAGCTAATTAGTAAAACGCAGGTTCGGCGCCTTCTGGTCGCCTTGGTAACAGTGAGAGGCTATTTCAGCTCTGGGTTTGATCTTAAATGACCTCCCTCATTTTAATTAAAGGGATGAGTCTGATTTGACTGATTTAGATTCATACTTCAAAACGAAAAAAGTATTCATTCAATTCACCTGACTCTCTCTGTGTGTGTGTGTGTGTGTGTGTGTGTGTGTGTGTGTGTGTGTGTGTGTGTGTGTGTGTGTGTGTGTGTGTGTGTGTGTGTGTGTGTGTGTGTGTGTGAGACAAATGTTTGATGTCAAGTTGGTGAAAAGGAAGTCACTTGAGATCTTGCGTCCCTGTGTGTGTAGTGAGCGGATGTGGACAGCAGAGGGCGATGTTACCACACGAGAACAACTGCTCTCTGAGCGCTCTGCGAAGATACCGTCTCCCATTGCAACCGGTAACTTGGCAGTATCCTGAACGGCCCTTTCAGGAGTGAGAATGAAGCTTTCATCAAAGAGACCAGAGAGACTCATTCACTTGTTAAACTGGAGTCATCGCCTACCACCACACACGTTAACACACACACACACACACACACACACACACACACACACACACACACACACACACACACACAACACCGTATAGATTCACACCATATGCACGCACACACCATAGATACACATATAGATTCACACACAATATTGATACACACAACATATGGATGCAAACGATATGCACACACACACACACACGATAGATACAAACCATATATATACAAGCACACACCATAAGTATACACCATATAGATAAAAACACACCATAGATATACCCCATATAGATACACACCATAAAGATAAAACACAAAATATACACACACCAAAGATTAACTTAATATAGATACAATACAATAGATCCCCCCTCACACACACACACACAAACTATAGATACACTCCATACAGTTCTGGTCACTAAATACTACTCCTTCTCTCTTCTCCCCTCTAATCCTTTCCCTCTCTCCTTCCTCCCTTCTCCGACTCTCTTCCAGGCATATCACATTTTTATTGCCTCTACTCAAGAGAATAGATTTGGGTGGGGATTTCTAGGCTTCATAAACATCCGGGGCTTAACCCCGAGAGAAAATTAAAATGCTGCGCGCCAAATTTATTTGTATGCTTTATTGTGCATGCAAACTTTTTCAAAATGCTTTATCTAAATCAACGAAATACACGGTTTATTATAGCTTTAAATATCTACCTGAATGTTGTGCTGCTTATCCCCAAACATCTAAAGTTCCATTCGTTATTTCAGAGTAAAATGAATACAAGTGATACAGACCCCACACACACACACACACACACACACACACACACACACACACACACACACACACACACACACACACACACACACACACACACACACACACACACACACACACACACACACCTGACTGGGGATAGGATAGGTTAATTCACTTGAGGTGGTAAACAGGTTGTTGTTTATTCTCTTGCCAAAAGGACTATCTAGACTAGGCTTATAAATGTTCTTTTGTTTTTTTTCCCAAAGATCATATTCGGGGCTAATTAAATAACAGCCGAGGCTTTAGCCCCGAATTAAACAGCATAATGACGCCACTGGCTGACACCACAAGTCAGGGTGAAGTGCAGAACAGATAAAATCTCAAAAGTAATAAATCAACAATAACAATTGCTTCCCTGACTTCTCTACATCAAGAAAACCAGCATGTCAACCTTTGATGGTTTTAGACATGAGCGCTGACATGTTGCCACTAGCACTAAACAATCTCTCTGATGGTGAACTGGTAGCAGGTATGCATAGGAATTTACGAGCCAGTTTGCTCAGCCATAGAAAGTTAACATTGTGCACTCTCCACCAGGCCAGTGGATCTTCCTCTCCATCAATAGTAGGAGTCATCAGGTAGTTGTCCAGTTCAGCTTTGATGGCATCTTACAACTGTGTAGTGGAAGAAGAAGGAGGAGGGACAGCCTTGCTCTTGAAGAAGCTGCCCAATGACCGCTTTCCCTTCCCTGTGGTGGATGGCTCTGCCTCTGCTGCACCCTGGGGCATGGGATCTGTGGTGCTGACACGAGCCCTCTTTTCCTTAAAAAAACAGAGATAAGAGCTGTCAAAGTTTTGAAGTCTTGTGTGATTTAGAGCGATTGGGCATTCTACGTAAACGTTAAAAAATGTCCGTAAAAAAATATCACTTGTATTGATGTGGCATTTTGTAATAGTAAACTACACAAATAAACAGGACAAGTAACCTCTCGTGCCACCTGTTCCATTTCAATTTTCATCCTTTCTTTGATGTCTCCGACATTCACTGCACTTACTGTATGTAGTCATTCTTGAATCTAGGATCAAGTAAAGAGGCAATGTCCAGTAGCTCCTGTATGGCTGGGTCGCTGTATTCATCTTCAATGTAGCCAAGAGCTCTTGTTTTGATTTCCTTGGTAAGATTTGCGTCTTCCTCACTTTCAGTCAGGGCTGATGTTCTCAGGAGATGAAGTACTGGCTTCAGGTATGACACACTTACATAGACTTGACCGGCCAGAGCATCTGTAAACTCCTGTAGATGACCAAGGGCGTTGTTTATCGATTCAAGGACATACAGTACATGTCCTGCCAAGTGGGGACCAGGTGAAGTGTCTTCTTGTCTTCAGAAAGAACCTGAGACAACGCCTTGCTCTGCTCCAACACCCTACCTATCATTTTTTGCCCTGAGCCCCATCTTGTTGGACACTCAGTTATCAGTGAGTGCTCTGGTCAATTTAATTCTTGCTGTGCCTTTTCCAGTGCCGTCTTCTTTTTCCAGCTGTGAGAGAAGACACCAACCATCTGTTTGCAAAGTCCTGTTGCCTGTTTAACTCTTGTGTCATCTTTAACAGCACTTTCTGGACAAAAAAAGAGAACATAACATTAAATGAGAATTACAGGCTGAAAATGTAAGGATAATGGAAAACTTTTTAAGGCAGATTTTCTAGCCAGAGAACAAAGTAAATCCAAGAAAGCCATATTACAAACAACAGTAAGGAAATCGATTATCAGAAGCACATAACACAGTATTCATTATGTACTATGGATGATAAATAATCTGTTATTATAATATTAATTACTCAAACTACCGTAGGTATTTGTAAGGGCTTCAAAAAAAAACACACACACATCAGATTAAATCCATATGGTCCTCTTCTTTCAGACCCCAACTTGACAGACACTCTCAATCCCAGCGCAATATTCTCTCCGGCGTGGTCAGTGGGAAAGTATGCTGTCTGCAGGCAGCGACTTTTCAACTCAAAGTTGTCATTTACGAAATGCACAGTCAGGCTAAGATACGGCTCGGCTGTTCTGCTTGACCACATATCAGTAGTTGTGGCATAATACTCCACATTCCTCAGCTCTGTTTCCACTTTTTCTTTACACTCCACGTACAGCTGTGGGATGGCAACCTGACTGAAGTAGGTGCGGGAGGGGATCGTATATCTTCTGTCCAGCGTGCGGGGGAGATTTTTAAATCCGTCTTTGGTGACCGTGTTAATGGACACCATGTCCTTGGCAATATGGTGTGTTATGGCAGTCGTTATCTCCCGGTGTCTTCCGCTGCTCTTATCATATGGCGTTATACTGGCAAAATATGCTGTAATTGTAGTCTGTTGGCTACTATGGGCCTGCGTATCCTTTCCACTAGACTTTTCACCAGACTTTTTTGTCCTGCACTTGTCGTGCAAATGCCTGTGGTGATTTTTCAAGTGCCGTATAAATTGGTCGTGTTTCTGCTGGATGTTGCAACTTTAGCGCGACAGGTTTTGCACAGTACGTGTTTCTGGTGCGCGTCGGCAGCCTCAAACCCGAAATACTCCAAAATGACCGACGTGCTATTTTTCTTCAGGATTAAATCCCCTAACTCAGTTTCTGGTCCAGTTGAAGCCATTTCAAGGAGCAGGAGGAATAGGTTATACTAATGAATTGGTTTGCATGACCTGTCCACGAAGAGCATGCTGCTTCTGATTGGTTGGCAGGAGGGTAGGGGGACGGCATGCAGGCCACGTGTAAAATCATTGACAACAGATCTCGGGTCAGTCAGGAACACGGAAAAAAATACGGCTTTGGTGATCGCGTCGTCTGAAATCGCGATTTCAGTCAGAAAACGATCAATCGTTCAGCCCTAGTTAGACGTATACATTGCATTCGTACTCAATTAGTCAAGTTAACATCAGAACCGCTTAAAACCAGCCAGAAATATGTTCTCCAGGTTTCAGCCCCTTGGGATTAGGAGGAACAACTCTTACAACTAAATATTCCTATATCTAATCCTATGCAGATACAGTCTTTAAGACAATAGGTTCTGCTTACCTGATATGAAGCCAGCCTGTGGAAGAGTTGCTGAGCGTCGCGCCCGCCACACGTCTCTGAGTCTCGCACCTCGGTCCTTTCCCAGAACCACGTCGGGGTGACCAAATGTTCTTTAGGCTCGCTTTTGACTCACTTTATTTGCTAAAGTTTTGGTATGGTAACTATGAAGCAATAGGAGAGGAATTGTATAATCACCTGCGGAGATGTGAAATGGTTTTTCCAAGGAACCTAAAGGAATCCAAAGTGGACACTGTCATTCTGGATGGTGGGGGGGGACGGGGACATCTCTGAATGTCCACTGTTATCTCCACAGCCTTCTTGTGGTTTAACACCAGGTGGTGCTGACTGCACCATTGGACCAGCTGTACCACCTCCAGGCTCATCACCATCCTTGATCAAACCAATGACGGTGGAGTCATCTGCAAACTTTAGGAGTTTAACGGACGAGTTCTTTGAGGTGCAGTCATTAGTGTAGAGTGAGAAGAGCAGCGGGGAGAGGACACACTCCTGTGGGGCTCCAGTGCTGATGACCGGGTATTGGATGAGATGCTCCCCAGACTGACATGCTGCTGCCTGTCAATCAGGAAGCTAATGATCCACTGACAGGTAGTGACAGGCACTGCAAACTGGGTGAGCTTCTGATGAAGGACTTCAGGGATGATGGTGTTGAACGCCGAGCTGAAGTCCACCAACAGGATCCTGGCATATGTCCCTGGGTAGTCGAGGTGGGGCAGTATGTATTGCAGTCCAGGCTGGTGGTATTTAAAGTGAGGGAGGAAGGACTGCTCACTTGGTTGCCATTGGTTTTATTTAGGGACAGGATCGACAGGATCGGAGAACTATCAGGAATCAAGTTGCGGGGACACTCTGAGAAACTCTGGAGACAATCTGGCAGGGAATGATTGGGAGAAGAGGACTAAGGCCAAGTCCACACGTACCAAAACGATCTTTTTTTTCTCCGTTTTCCCTGGCATCGTTTCAAGAACATTTGCGTCCACACGGATCCATCTCAATACGACTCAAAAACGCTACTTCATGTTCCAGGCGTATAGGTGGCGCTGTTTTTTTAGAAATTCACCGGAAACGGAGAGGAAGAGGCGGGAGCATGCACAAAAAGCTTGAGCGCTGTATACAAATAAACAAGTTAATAACGGCTTGTGTTGTTGTCCATCAGTCTTTTTTGCTCAGCGTGGTGGCACAGGAGCATAATATTTTGTGATAGTAACCCTAATAGGCACAATATCTTCTCCAGCAGGAACACGAGCATGTAGTCGGCCATAGTTGTTGTTATGAGACGTCGTCACAGGTTACAAGAGGTTACGCTCGAGGGGTGTGGCGATGACATCATCGAAACGCAAGTATGCGTTTTGGCCGTCCAGACGAACACTCAAGGGGTGCGTTTCTGAATTTATTCACCCTGGGACCTGGTTTCAGAAAACTCTGTTTTCATGCGATGCGTTTAAACTTTACAGGATTCGTGTGGACGATCGGCCAAAACGATACAAAACATCTGCGTTTTAACCAAAAAACGGCTCCATGTGGACGGGCCCTCATATAGGGAGCACACAGGTGGAGGTGGTTGGGTTAATTAGGGTAGGACAGCGTGGCAGACAGGTGAATGTGAAAACCAGGGACGGATCATGACACCTTGTCCATTTCTACAAAGTAGATTTAAAAGTTTTTAGTTTCTGCCTGTAGTTTGGGATGAGATGAAGCAGACAGTGGTCGGAGAGACCGAGAGCTGTCCGGGAAACGTTGCCTATCGACAACTGTGGTCCAGTGTGTTTTTGTATCTGGTGGGAATCTTGATATGCTGTTTGTATTTAGGGAGTTCCTGGTGGAGTTTGGCATTGTTGAAATCATCAACAATAATTACTAGAGAGTCCTGGTGTTTTTTCTCTATGTCTGTTATCTAGTCGACCAGCTGTTACAGTGTGTACGCTACGCAGGCTTGTGTTGGTATGTAAACACCGACCATAACAAATGAGGAGAACTCCGGCGGGGAATAGAAGGGCTACAGTTTATGAAGAGAGACTCTAAGTGAGGGCTACACGTCTTTTTCAGCCCTTTAACATCTGAACACTAACCATTGTTTAAGTAGAAGCAGATTCATCCGGCTTTCGTTTCCCCCGAAAGCGCTGTGTTGCGGTCCACCCGGATGAGTTGGAAACCGGGCAGCTGAAGTGCGCTTTCCAGGATGCGTTCACAGAGCATGGTTTCAGTGAAACACAGGGCAGCGGATCTGTAAAATTCAGAGTTTGTTTGATTGAGAAGCAGCTGCTCACCCATCTTGTTTGCCAGGGACCGGACGTTTGCCAGGTGAATGGCTACAAGCGAGCTGCAAAGTCCCCACTTCCATAATATCACCAGTGCTCATGCTCTTTCCCACCTCTGTGTCGTCGGCAAATTCCATAGAGAACCATTGCGCCTCCCACCAGGAATTCAATAAAACTAGCCAAGTTTGTGAAAACTGGAGGTAAAGTTCCTGTAGAGGTTTGCCTGATGTTTAAGAGTTCCTCTCTGGTAAAAGTTGCTAGTGAAAGACCATCAAAAACGTAATAAACGCACAAAAACAAACAAAGTACTACAGAGCGAAGTAACGAGGCTGCCATCCGCGGCGCCATGGCATCGAAATGGTACCATGGATGCATTCAGTCCAGGCACTCCATCAGTCCGCCCATGGTTGTTGCAGCAAACATGAATGCCACTACAGGTTGAGTAGTAAGCACACCAGCTTCTACCTCCTCTGCTGAGGAAGTCGTTGCATTATTATTATTTAAAAAAAGGGGGTTTTGTTTTTTGGTGGGGGGGGGTCGTGTGCGTGTGCGCGCGTGCGTGCGCGCGTGCCTGCGTCTAGAGGTAATCATGTTTTCCCAGGCAAACGTCGGGACCTGCAGGAGCAGAAACCTGGGCAGTAAGCCTTGCTTTCAACGCCTTCCCTGACAGGTCCCTTTTATCTGCCTCTGGGGGTCACCTGGGCCATCCTCCTCCTCCTTGGGAGCCACCACCTTGGGAGCAAACAGAGACAGGATCTCCAGATATCACAGGAAGATCGCCTGCCAGCGGGTTTTGAGGTCCCCAATTGACCTCGCCTGTTGTATGGGACTTCAACATGACCTGTTAATCAAAATTCACATGGATGATTCAGTGTCACCAAACTAACAATTAGTTTCTGTGCATGTGTGACAGAAAAGAGGGCTCTTACCGGCTACAGGGTGGCGGTATGGCATCATAATGGCCACGGGATGCTGCAGGCATGGATACCCTCCTTCATTCATCAAGAAGTACCCAGCTGGTGGGTACAGGGCCTGCTTATTAAAGGGAGAACGCCGAGGCACGAGTGCATCATGCACTGACCCCGGCGTCCCTCTGTAGACTTCAATAAATGTACAGTTTCCAACATAGACCTTGACTTTCTAGGGTTTGTTGATGGAGGAAGGGAAGTCTTTACACCATAGCGTTTGAAATAGCCACAAAAAAAACAATTTTAATTGCCTTCAGTATGCTTGAATCTTTCCCTTAATGGAAGTGAAGAGCTTCCTGTTGAAATAGCACTTCATCTGCGCTGCAGGTGGCAAAACTTTCATGTGGCACCCATCAATGGCCCCAGGAGCACATCTGAAGGCCTCGTTACCTGCAAGGCGAGCAAAGCCAGCCGATCTCCTCTGCCTCCACCCTGTGGAGGATGGCCATCATCTCCTCCACCACGCCATGGACCGTCCTGAAAACTGTGGATAAGGGCATCCCAAAGGCATCTGCAGTCACCCTGTATGATGCTCCACAGGCCAGCCAGTACGCTGCAACAAGCACCTTCACCTTATGGCTCCATCCATGGCCTTTTTGCCAGGGGTAGCAAGGCAAGCAAGCCGGTGGAAGCTCTCCCTGGAGAGCCTGAAGCTTGGCTTTAGGTCCCCTCCAGAGAAAAACACAGCCAGGATTGGCACAGTGGTGTTCAGCTGTTAGTACAGCTGTGAGCTGCTTTGGTCCTGATACCAAAAAAAAGGAGAATAAATATATTTCTATATACCGATATATGCCATGGTTAGGTTCATATTATTTTATTTTTTATATAAATGTGCAAATAAATTGCAATTATGCATAAATTAAGGGTAAATTCACTTAAAGGAATCCTTGCTAGGCCTATTTTTAATTTTTTTTTACATTTCAGTTCTATATGTTGCGTTTAGCTTTAATAGAGTCATTTTGTAGTTTTTATAGCTTTTATAGCTTTTTATAGCTGCTAGGAGTAAAGAGTTCACCATTAAAAGCGGGATGTTTAATGCGGGGGAGGAGCCGCGTGATCGTAATTTCCGGTTAGTGCACCACGGAGTATTCGATTTGGAACAACGCTGACGTCTGAAATTTAGTGCACTTAGTGAGTACGGATAGTGTACTACGTTTAAGTGTACCCATAGAAGTATGGATATTGGAACACGGCACAGGACTGTTATGCAAGTGTTGTACACTTCCTTGTTATTTGGATAACCGTGCTGCTGTTGGTATTATGGCACATAACAGATCGGACTCTCGTGTCTGGTCCACCGCCTCGACGCCGCTTGAGGCGGTGGTGCCTAAGCGCTGACTGCTGCCGAGGCGGTGGTCCCTCGGCAGCGAGGCTCCGGCGGGAGACAACCGCAGTCAACAATCGCGGGCAGCAATCCCCTTCCCCTCCATGTCGTGGTTCAGTCTACTTCAGATTGATGTGGGCGTGGAAGAACCAGAGACCCGATCGTTTGAGATTTATAATATCGTTTGGAGGCTGACAAAGCTTTTGGCCATGATAATATATTTTATATGATATAGACATCTACACATAATATGATATTATTTAGATATACAGCTCCAGGACTCCCGTGTGTAGAATCTAGAATGTTTACAGAACACGGCTAAAGGCTGTGTTTGCCTCACCATTGTGATACATCCACTGTAAACAGAGCGCATGGTACCATGGCTGCAAGTTGCTCAGGGCCACACCCCCACCCTCCTCCTTGTCCCACCTCTCTGCTCCTCATTTGCATTAAAGCTACAGACATCGAAACGGCTTATTTGGGGAAAGCTCAATGTGCGACTAGCTCGTAGTGGCTGTAATTCTGCACCACGGCTGAGTTTCGGAAACGTCTTCAAATACTGTGTTTTGGGCCTACTAATATCTATATTAAAGTATCCATAAAGTGACACCTTAGATTTAAACAACAAAATAAATATGACAAATTCACTTCATTTGCGCTACAAGTGGCATCAACCCTATGGCCCAATCAATTTATACATTCAAGACAACACAACTTTGACTTTCAATTTAATCGTCCGCATCATCGGAAACAAAGAGGCCTCGCTTTTGATGATGAGCGTGAGAAAGGGGTATTTGATGCGTGCATGCACTGCAGAGAGAAATAAACGCAATTCGTCCTCCACCTGCAGCCTTGATCTGTATTTGTTTTTCATCAGGGTCAGTGCAAAAACCCACACTCACACAAGTAGGTGGAGGTGAAGGGGATTAGGACTATCATAGCCTTAGTGGAGATCTGGGGGAACTGGCTCTCCACAGGCAGCCAGAAACTTGTGATCAGCATTTCTCCCAGTCTCTGCTTCAAGTCCATATTCGAGCTGAGCTCGACAAGGGCCTCCTCCTCCTGCAGGCTCAGTCCATCATGGGGTGTGGTGGAGAAAGAGAACATATCTCACCCCCTGATAGCCTCTCCAAAATACTTGCCAAACTGGTCACGCAACCTATTCAAATGCACAGTGATGACCGGTTGGACAAAGTTAAAAGGGGACCCTCTCTTCTCCTCAACATCCTCTAGTGTTGGAAACATTTCCACCGAACCTCGTTCAACACGAGCTCACCACAAGTCCAGCTTTTTCCTAAACCCAGACACTTGGTTGTGTGCCAAGAGATGTGGCACTCTTGGCCCTGGAGAGAGGTGTTGAGGGAGTTGATCCTATCGAAGATGTTGGAGAGATAGGCCAACATAGCAAGCCAGTTAATGTCTGCCAGATGTTTTGCCAGTGGGGAGTTAAGCTCGGTGAGGAAGAGGACTTCTTTGCGCAAAATCGCAAATCCTGGTGAGGACTTTGCCCCGAGGGAGCCACCTGACCTTGGAGTGCAGGAGCAGCTGCTGGAAGTGAGTGCCCATCTCTTTGCAGAGGATTGAGAACAGACTGGCACTTAAGGCACGCGTTTTAATTAAGCTCACAATTTTGATCTCATCAAGAACGGCACGCAATTCTTGGGGCATACTGCTAAAGCTTGCCCATGGATAACAGTGCTTCCAGACAGCTGCAGGGGCAACTGGGGGACCGCCTTCCATTCAGACATAACCCGTATCGCAATTTGAGGTCATTGAGTTGATGTGAAGTGCGTTACAAGTAAAATTTATATTATAACCCCACTCCGACATTGACGTCCAATTGTCGTAGTGGCAGCACTTCCATTGTTTTCAAACATCCCGCTATTCCGACATGAGCTCATGAATATAAATTCCATTAGCCTACAATCGTTGTACTTTAATGAATTAAGATCATTATTTCTTATTTCTGTAGTTTCCCACACTGACATTCGTCATTGGTGATTGGGACAGTCCCGATTTTGAGTTGTGTGTCCCAGCAAAAGCCTGTCGGGATGCTAAAATGTCCTGGTTTCCATCATCCACTATGAATGAGTGCCCTTTTGTCCGTGATTACATAGCCAACGCAGTCTTATTATAGCCAGATCATTAACTAAAAAACACATCGAAAGATTAAGGCATCCAGCATGTGAATTGAACAATGTGTGAGGGCATACGCAACAGGGATAATCGCACAGTGGAAAGCGCTCGTCCACTGGGCAAACGAGCGCTGGGCGGAGAGTTTCGCTCATTTCAGAAGCAGGGAGATAACAAGACAAAATAGATGTATAATTTGCCTTGTGTCTGCCTGGCACTAATGCTCCCGTTGAACTGATCTTTATTCCATTATGAACAATACTTGGACTAACAAGACGAGCCGCATGACCGTTCCCACCTTAAAGGCGTTGCTTATTACACAAGCCGATTTTGAAGACACCCGTCCGCAATTTCACAGCAGCAGGGTGTCAGCAAACAAATCGATTTTGAAGCAAATTTATTTCTCAAACAAATAATGTGTAGGCTAATTTGAAAAGCGTTCTCTGTGTTGAGGTCATGGTTTCGGTCCAGTTTCAAGTTTCATTTATACATTCCTAGGGCATGTTAAATAAGTGCAGGCTCTACCACTCGGAACACACTTGTAAATGCAATCGTCAATTGATGGAATGGGTTATTTCATTCATCACCCCAACCAAAATTTGGAATTAATCAAATAAATTACAGATAAATAATACTGAAATGGCTACTTTTTGGTTGAACACATTTGAACAAAATAGTTATGATCCCCCAATGTTGACCTGAAGTAGGCGCCACTGATTGATAGACTTTAGAAATGGTGGTACTAAAAGGTGTCGGAATGGGGGCATGTCGAAATGGTGGCATGTCGGACTGGCAGCATGTCGGACTGGTAGCATGTTGGACTGGCAGCATGTAACGGCCATTCTGACATGCCGCCATTTCGACATGCCCCCAATCAACTGAAATAACTTGAATGGAACTTAAGATGTCTGGGGATAAGCAGCACAGCAGTCAGGAAGCTATTTCAAGCTATAATAAACTGTATTTTGTACATTTATGTAA
>OLKM01001929.1:22500-45000 GCA_900291075.1 Melanogrammus aeglefinus
ACATTTCTTTTTCAAATGAAGAAAGTTATAAACAGAGGCAATTCTAGGTAATTCTTTGCAATTCTCAGTACATCCTGGTCACCAGCAGGTGGTAGCGATGATGCACAGCTACATCCACCAGAGCAAGAGGCCCTGAATAAGATGTGGTCTAGCTGGAGTCATCACAAGTGGAAATACACAAACAAGTAAATAAGTAAAATAAAATAAAATGCCATCAGATCATGTATTAGCCATGGTGGCAAGTATTCCGTACAGGTAATTAAGCGCCATATGATATGCAGCCAGCATATTGTCCTGTTAAATTAAATGGATGAGACACTCTACCTAGTGTTGCTGCCGCAACTGGTTCAATATCAGAGTTATTTTTTGACAGTGCTGTACAACTCTGAGGTTTCTGCCGTCTCTGTCTGGTCACTCTCTGAAAAGAAGAAAGAACTTCAGTCACCCTGTAAACCAGATCCATTGGGTTGATAAAGTCCCAAAACGTAGTGTCTATTTCCTCTTTAGAAATACCAAGAGAAGCTTACCCAGGGACAGCATTGGGTCTCTTATTTTTGACCACAGAGTAAAAGACTGCGTCTGCCTGCTCTGATTGGACACGAGAGCTAGCCAAACAGCAAGGCACTTCCTGGTTCTCTGGGAGAGAGTTGTAGATGTTGGCACAGTCAAAGACATCCTGCTCTTCTCTTGATTCTCTCTGTGCTGCAGGAGCCAATCGATTGGTCAGATCTGAGGCGTTTTCATACACAGAAAGAGGGAGTAGCTGATGGAGAAAGAAGAGAACATTTAGAAAACTTTACACTTCCTGAAAACAGTCCTAAAGGTCATGCGTTTCTGGTTCATCTCCCTTGGTGGTGCCTAGTTGTGCCAGCACGCAGGCTGCTGTAGGCCTCACTTCAAGTCCTTCCTGCAAGATTTCCTCCAACCGCTGAGCTCCCAAAAATGTTTTATCTTTGACCAACATTTTAATTTGCTCCTTTTGAACAAAAGTAGGAATCATAAGATTAGATCAGATGAGTGCATGCAAGTATATCAAATCCTATATCATTGACATATAAAATATAAAACAGAGCCAAGAATAGACCCCTGGGGGATCCCACAATTCAACTCTGACATCTGATGCTATCTTTATTAACTTGCACACCATCATCTGTCAAACAGGATTTAAAACGCTATTGATGTGTCACTTAGCCTTTAACAATATGGTCCGGTCTCTTGTATTAAAATCCTTCTGTAGATCTAAAAGGACTATTCCAGTGGGAATCAACCTAGCAGGCCAGTAGCATTCCAGGCCAGTAGCATTCTTTAGGCTCATGGAGCGCAAGAAGCTGGCAAGTTCATTATCAGCTGTTTTACCCAGCTGAAAGCTCTCTCTTCAGTCCTGGTCGAAACTCTCAATGATAGTGTTTATATCAGAGCTCATGGGAAACTCTGAGACAAAGGGAAAACCACAGTAAGAAAGTGATGAGATACATTTGTAATATGATACTGAATGCCATACATTTTTAAACTGAAATTTTTCGATTTCATCTTCATCTGCTTCAACCCTTTCCATAGTTACCGGGACAGATTATAATGTTCAACAACTGCATCTTGATAATTTTTAACTTTGTTATAGCTTTGTTTTATATCTTGCCTTATTTATAAAGGTTTTGCACTGATCATATTATGTCTGATATAAATCGTTTTATTTGTAGTGTTTAGTTTGGCAAGCATGGATACAAATGTTCCTTAAAGCGAATGTACACGGTCACAACTTAGTACACCTTACCAATCCTGCTACCTTACTGTGTGAATTAATCAATCTTTTGGGGAAAAATTCATGAAACATTATGCTGATGTTTCCCTGTTACAGCAGCACTTTCAGGATTTCCGAGGTGCCAAAATGAGCAAGCGATCTCTAATAGTAAAGTTAAAAACACCTGACTTGCATATTATTTTGTCTCTATCTGATACATCACAACATTTAGAAATGATGCTCTATCTGTACACAACCATGTTTGGCTCCTTGATTAGTTGTTTAACTCCAAAAACTTCCCAAGTGCATTCAGTTTGCATGAAAATCCCCCTGTAAGATACACTAGCTTCTGGTAAACATTAGGATCACTAAGTAAGATACAATCTTCATGTAAAAATACATTATGACTCCAGTAATCAGCCTCTTCTCACTTATAAAAGTCATTGTGGTTGGGAGCTCTTTAGAACACTCCTACTGTTTGGGAGGTCTATATCAAACTAGTATTAAAATGGGATTCTTTTAAAGCGGCAAAATGTGAATATAAGTATATCCTGTTCTGAGTTATCCAAAGCAAGCCGAGGGTTTAACCTCATATTATTTCTGAAAGAAAGCGACAGTCACTCCTATAGTTACTCCTGCTACTTGGCTAAAGCAACAGGGAAGGAAGGAAGGAAACAAGGAAACAACTAGAAGTGTGGTCTTGTGTTTTGGCGTCAGGGCATTTCCACTGTGTGTCTTAGTAAAGGATGGGTTAGTAGTAAATGACTTCCTGTGTCTCACCTCCTCCACGGTATCTGGCCTTCCTGCCTGCCCACATGTTATTCTGGAGGCCCTCTTTCTTCTGGAAAAGAGAACAGAGAGATGAAGAAGACCCAGGAGAGAGAAGGAACGTGAAACAATAAAGAAAGAGGGATATATCTCTCCCTCATATCTCACCTCATGCAGAAGAAGACGAGGAGGAGTATGGTGAACACGAAGACACCAATGGTTCTTACAGCTACCATTGCTGTATATGATGATGATGATACTGGAAAATAGTCGGTCCATTACAAACACTGAAAAACAAACTGCAACATAAATAGGCAAATGTTTAACTGTGTGCCAGTAACTGGAAGGGGTGGGTGTCTTTTAAATGAGAAATTACCTTTGATAAACAAAAAGGTGGAATTATGAAGTCCAATTGCATTCTGAGCTTGGCAGTAATAGTTTCCTCCGAGATCAGATGTGACTCTAGTGATGGTGTAGTTCTGTCCTGATTCTTACCACTAAGACTTCATGTTCCTTGAACCAGCTGTAGTTAGCTGCTGGGTTGGCATCACTGCTGCAGCTCAGAGTCACTGAACTGCCCTCCTCCAATTCACCAGAGGGACTTGAATACACAGACGTTTGTTGAGGCCCATCTGGAGACAAATAGAGACATGTAAAAAGAGCATGTAAATTTATATTTATCCCTGATTAATGATAACAAAAATCACAAAGTGGAGAAGTGTTTGGGTTTATTGCACAATGAATTTACTGATGACTAATATAGACAAGATTCAATATTCAATAAATATCAAACTAGATGTTGTTGTAGCTCAGTCTAAACGAGGCTAGTATTATTGTCCAAAGTCTGAAAAGAGGATACTCCCAAAGACGAGCTGTGGTCCCTGGTTAATTTCAGGGAATCATCTTCATTCTAATGGAACCAGGTGTAGTTAGCTGCTGAGTTGGCGGGACTGCTGCTGCTCAGAGTCACTGAACTGCCCTCCTCTATTTCACCAGGGAGACTCAGGTTTCATTTAAGTCATTATATAAAATAACGGCAATATGGGTCCCTGTGCCGATAAAGCGAGGAATGTATGTAGTCTATACATTACATATGGTATGTACTGTATGTTTGAAATGTTATGTTTTGTTATGCATTTTATATATATATATATATATATATGTATATATATATGTATCAGTGGAGGCTGGTGGTTTTAAAGTGAGGGAGGAAGGACTGCGCACTTGGTTGCCATTGGCCTGCTTGCACTGTTAGCGGCATATGGTGGCATAAGACTTTGTTTCAGGGTGTTGGGTGAACTACAAAATAGCGGGGAGGGATAATTATGTGAATTGATACAAATCCACCAGTGGCAGCATTTTACTTTGAAAGTTGGTGGGCAGCATGTCTAGGAATACAAGGGCAGAAGGAAAGGATGCAAAGCTAATTAGTCAAATTAGGCCTACTTTTGATTTGTAAAACTAAATAAAAAATCTGGGCAATTTTTGCCCTCAAGAACTCTAGCTAATGGTTGTAATTTGGCTATGTTTATTTTCAGCTACAATTGTTTTAAGAAAAATGACAAAACCAAAAGTGATTCCATTTAAAATGCATCATGCTCTTAATCATTCACTAACATCCTTTCCACAATATCAAACAGAATGGTCAGAGTAACAAACAATTATTATGGTGTTGAGCCAAATAGGATTGTGATTCTCTCCCATTGAACCCCATGTTAATGACCAGCCGCCAACACCTTCAGGGAAATGAATGGGAGTCAATGGAGGCAGAGGGAGGAACGTCCTTCCTGAAGTAATTGTCAATAGGCGATAGGGGGTGCTAATGTCCATTCACCCAGCAAAACAAACATTACATATACAAAGGCATTTATGTAGTCATATTTAAGGGCATTTATTCATTACAGTAGTCTGGATAGTCTACATTTTTTGTTCTCAACAATGTTAAGGAGGATCTTCCTCCCTCTCCTCACTTCAGAAGCCTCCACTGTTGTGTATGCATGTGTGTGTTCTAAAGTACCATGTTCCTTTAGGTCGGCTTGGAGTCCCAACGTGGGACGTGGGTACCAGAGAGACTGTTGATCTGATCTTAAATACATTGCACTTTATATTTTACTAATTTCTCTGCATATGTTTTCTTTTACTTACTGAAATGCCTTTATAACTTCCCCTTTATTTTCTATTTTTACCAGAAAGATACATTGCACTTTCTATTTTACTAATTTCTTTGCATATGTTTTTTTTTTTACTTATCTATTATTTTATTTTATTGTAGGACAATTTTTATATGTGAAGCACTTTTAGTCTGCCTTGTGTATGAAAAGTGCTATATAAATAAAATTGCCTTGCCTTGCCTTCGTACTCGGCGTGTGTATTGTTGATAGCTGAGGAAATGCAATGTTGACTTATTTGGACACACGACACATTCAATATCAACACACTTTGAACTAAATTGTTCAGCGGCGGGCGGGACTTCAGGCCTCTGCAGTTCAGCAGTTCATTAGGTCAGTGTACTTGGATGCTTGATACACAACCGTTATATTAGCAGGGCTCTCAAGTTTAGTTTAGAGTCGTCTTATCGTCGGGGGGGGGGGGGTATATTAACATGTGACTGCATACAAATGTGTCCCAGAGACATGGTGTTTAATGTATGATAGTAAGCATAATTGGCCCTTAACACTAATATTCAGAATCGACACTGCCTCAAAAGGCTATTGGCCTAAGCAACACCAGTAGAGGCATATACTTTTCCCTGAAATTTTAAACGTGGCAAACGTGCAAAAACATAATTATATATTTATGTGGCATTCAGTCCAAAGCTTAACATACATCTGTGGCATTCAGTAGGCCAATGCTGTGGTAAGGAGTGTAAAGTATGACCAAGTTTTTCTTTCTGTTCAATAGAAGAACTTTACCAATCCCCTGTAGGATAAATTAGTTAATGTTTGTCCCAATAAAACAATAATGGTAACAAAAGAAATACAAAACATGACGGTAACTCTAAAATCAAACGATCCAATCTGAAGGCTCTACTTAACCTCTCCCCCTACTCACTTACACCAATGCAAAGCGAACAGGACTGAGTATGGGAGGGTGTAGCCTAACTACGACCGGAGAAACGCAACGCAAATTCCATGTGAATATGTATGAAACCCAGGACGATTTTGAAATTCTGCCCGGACACATTTTTTTTCAAAAGTGTCTCAAAAAGAGGGCATGTCCGGGCAAAAGAGGACGTCTAGTTACCCTACGTACGGGGAACCCATTTGATTCCTACCTGTAACACTGTTAAATAGCAAGCGCAAATTGGTGGGTGCTATACTGGTAATTTCTCTGCGTGAGAAATACGAAGTGTGTCGTGTGAGCGTGTGCATGGGTTGAATTACGTGTGTCTCACGTCGAATGCATGAGACTTGAGAGCCCTGTATTAATCTAACAATAATTAGAAGACTCTCTGGATGTCTGGATGTCATTTGATCTACTTCACATGTGGCGGGCGTATTGCTGCTGAACATGTGACGTGCCGTGTGTCGAGTGTGAAGTATTTTAAAGGAGAGACTCTTGAGAAAGCTGCAGGCTGCAGGGCAAAGAAAGCTGCACTCGTTCATAGTAACGTAGTTCTGTACCCTAAAAGGTCCATTACTTCTAGTATCATGTCATTGTACCGTGGATGGACTTACACACTAAAGGAGATCGGAGATTGTGTCCATCAACAGCACACGAAAAGCTGTCTGCAGACTCAATGTTGGCCCTGTAGTTCACTCCCTTTCCTACATTGTGTCCATTCCTGAACCAGATGTAAGGAAGGGTCACCAGCTAGACCACACCTACTGTGACACTCCAGTTCTGCATGGGTAGGATCAGTAGGGTGAGGAAAGGACACCTTCACCTGGAGATCTTGTGTATTATTAATACACAATAGCACACACACACACACACACACACACAATTCTCATTGGTCAATGAGATCTTGTTGCAACAACAAATTACCCACAATTATTCTATGAAAATAATTAAGATAACATACTAGAACCCAGATAGTCACAGACACACACACACAGACACACACACACTGTCAAACACACACACACACACACACACACACACACACACACACACACACACACACACACACAACACACACAACACAACACACACACACAACACACACACACACACACACACACACACACACACAATCAACAAACCCACACACTGCACTCACTGGTAATATAAGTTTACCTTGAACAGATAACGTCACTCCAGGGTCACCAGTATATTCCCCACCTGGTAGGTTTGTTGTGAACCTAACCTTGTAGACAGCAGAGTCACTCTGTCTAAGGTCTCTGATACTCAAGTGACATGTTCCATGACATCTGGACCCAGGACATCTGACTCGTCCACAGCGGTATTCAAAACGACCTGTATAGTCTGCATCGTGTTTCAGATCAACTGGCTGCTTGTTGGATACTTTAGTAAACCACAGTGTATTGTCTGTGGTAGGGTGGTACTGTAGGTTCTTATGGTATTCATAAGTGCAGCTGAGGTAAACCGTTGCTCCTCTTAAATGGCAGACATTACTAGATGAGTAAGTAACTCTCCAGTCATCATTACCCTGAAGCACTGTGAAAAAACAAACATCTCAATGAGAATAAACAAGACAGAGGTTCACCTGATGATTAGATCAGAAGTTCTCTATTATATTGAGACCATCTCTCCACTCCGTTACATATTCTATATGTACAGGGTATAACCCCCATGTCTGCTAAGGACCGTGGATAGGCTTTAAGACACCCCGGCATGCCCGGTCATGGCTACAACCAAACTTATAAAGCACCTGTGTAGAAGTGAAATCAGCGATTGTTTGATCTCCACTGTGAAAGATGTGGGGTTGTGAATTAGTTGAACGTGTGTGGGTTACAGCATTGGTATCTGCTTAGCTGTGTACGTTTTGGGAGTCTGTCTGCGAGCAGCCTCCTTGGATCACGTAGCATGACCCGGATAAGGTGAAAAGAAAGATCCTTTTTGGCTTGGTAGTGACACTGACGTATTGTACGTGCAACCCACGACTCACGAGCTGTTCAGGTCCCTCACCTGGCTTCGGTCCACTAGAGGTGAGGCGACAAACATTTCTGTGGAGTCACAGAAGTCCTACCAAGGCCGGTGTCCCACTCCTTATCGGTGTGTCGCTGCGGTCCAAAGGGCTGCTGTTGACCTCAATAGGAACTCTCGCCTAAGCAGCCGGCGAGTGTGATTGTCCGACACCTTTTCCATAGCCATATCTTGTTAAGTACTCTCCCTGGCTGAAAGCAAAGCTGTGAGAGTCTTCACATTGTATGTTATGTGAAACCAAAGACTCGCGCACTGTGCGATGCCCTGCCAAACAGTAGGCTGTGCTTCGGCGAGCTGAAGGCAGGTGAACATTGTTCCAGCTTGCCACCAATCCCGGAAAGCCCAGCGCTTTGCTCGGAACTGGGTCGGCAGCAATTCCTCAAAAGGTAAACTGGGTTAGGATAAGAAAAAAGTGAACAAAAATAAATAAATAAATAATAAAAAGCGGGTTTTCTGTGAAACGCTGATTTTTACACCACGTGAGTAAGCTATAGCAGAGCTGTGTGGCCAAGTTTACTCCTCCCAGTAGTATGCAGGGCACTTCAGGCCATCACTGTGTTGGTTGTACCATTGCCTTGCCCCTCGAGTATGGCCACGAAAAATGTGTGTTATGTTTAGGCCACCAGCATGCAATGTTGGCCAGGGATATGCCCCAGTCGTGTATGAACTGTTTCATCATGCCGATGCATACAAGGGAAGCCTGCTACTGTTTTTTCACATCAAAACGGGAAGGGTTACCTAAGAAAGGCAGAGTTTCCAGCGGACCAGGGGAGTGCTCAAGGTGTCCCTCAGTGTCCCTGGGGCCCCAGTCTCTCTCAGCATGGGTCCCTCTCCTCTTCCCAGTCCTTTCTCTGACAGGGAGTATGATGGTTCTGAGGAGGAGGACTTGGATGTGGAGACAGTATTCTCTTCGGAGAGTGGGGAGATTCCCAGTGAGCAGCCTCCCTCAGCCAACCCTTCCGGGAGAGAGCTTGCTCACCTGTTTGAGGAGATTATTGGCAGGGGAACCAAGGCCCTGAACATCGTTCTCCCCGAAAAGCCGACAGCTGCTGCCTCCAGGTTCGAGGCTGAAGCAGGGGAAAGTCACAGGTCAGCAGAGAACCATCTCCTACCAGACTTCAAGGACCTGTTATGTCGCCAGTTTACTTCACCATCATCATACCATAGATGGTCAAGGCAGACTAAAGTGTTCTCCAACATGGCCAACCAAGAGAAGGTCTGCTGTGGGGCACTTCCAGCTGTGGACCAAGACCTGGCGCCAGTCTCTCGCTCCCAGGTTCATTGTTTGGGGGTCCCGCTTGTCTGAACAAAGACAGTAAGGCGATGGAGAGTCTGTTCAGTAAGCTGCACAGGTCCATGGTGATGTAAGCCTGACTGGCTAATACTGTGGCCATCCTGATTCTGTACACCCACCACCTCTCTGGTCTCATGCAGAACCAGCCGGTGGATTCCTCTCTGGCAAGAGAGTTCCAGTCAGTTCAGTCGGTGTCCAAGGAGCAGGCAGTTGCATCAGGCATCAGTGCTCGTTGGCTCAGCTCTGGGTGGTGAGACGACGCTGTGCAGAGGGGGTGTCAGAGTCCCTCGGCAGTCGAGGGTAGCGGGCAAGGCGCCCTCAGCGCCTGCAACTCGAGCGCCGTCTCAGTCAGTAGCTCTGGCCTGGGGCCCGGGAGACCTCAGACACCGGTTCCAAGCCCCCAGGGTGCATGGTGATTTCCAAAGAGGTGGTTGGAGGGGGCCATCAGCTAGCAGACAGGGGGCCTCCAGACACCCGCATTTTTCCTGACGGTTTGCGGGCCAGCCACCCCCGCCTCTCATCACAGCACAGGAGGGCTTGGCTGTCGTCTGACCCATGGGTGGTCTCTACCATGACTCAGGGGTACCGCCTGCAGTTCAGGCGCAGGCCCAGGGTAGTGAGATCTCCGATCTTTACTCCGGTGGCCAACCAACTACAATCCCAGACTCTGCAAATGGAACTGTCTACCCTCTTAGAGAAGGAGATGATCGGGGAGGTTTAGCGCTCTGACCACCAAACTGGGATCTTCTCTCGATATTTCCTCATCCCCAAGAAGGATGGGGGGCCTTTGCCAATCTTAGATCTCAGGGGGCTCAATAAGTACCTCCGCCCCCTAAGATGCAGGTTCTTGGCGGTTCTACGGGTTCAGCAGACCAAGGCAGGGGATTACTTCGCGACCATAGTTCTGAAAGATGCCTATTTTCATATTCTGATCTGGCCAGGGCATTGGTGTTTCCTGAGATTTGCTTTCGAGGGTCGGATCTTCGAGTTTCAGGTCCTCGGAACGTTCGGAATGTCTCTTGCCCCTTGGACCTTTACCAGATGCATGTACGCAGTAGGGGCTCAGTTTACTAAACTATTTGGACGATTGGCTGATCTGTGCAAACTCATAGGAGCTATGTTGCCAACACGTGGCCCTGCTATTGACTCACATTTAGCGTCCGGGGTTGGGCCTCAATACCAAGAAGAGCAAACTGCAACCCAGCTGGCTAACGTGTTTCCTCGGCATGGTGTTAGACTCCAGGAGGGCTACTGTTACCCTCTCTCCAGTGAGACAGCAGTCCTGTGCGGCCTGTCTCAGTCCCGTCACCCTCAGGGCTCAGACGGACTGGAGGGTCTGCCTCAGACTCATGGGCCATAAGGCAGCAATGATACAGACTCTGGCCCTTCTTCACATGCGCCCTGTTCAGAGGTGTCTCCTCAGTGTAGGCCTGTGTCCACAGAGCCCCGCCCGTGCCAAGGTGACGGTTTCCCAAAGGCTCTACAGAGCCCTACGCTGGTGGAGGGACCCAGCCAACATCAGGAGGAGGCAGACCATGTGGTCAGTGATTCACTGCCAAATCATATTTGCAGACGCATCCCTAGCAGGCTGAGGAGCTGTGCACAAATTGTCAGGGTATCAACGGAACCTGGAGGGGTTACTGGGGGACGCCAAGGGCGGTTTGTCTATCCTTAAGGCCCTGCCACGCCAATCCTGCCACGGCTCATGGGTCAGCATGTCATAGTCAGAACCGACAGCACAGTGACAGCTGCGTACATCAA
This sequence comes from Melanogrammus aeglefinus, assembly GCA_900291075.1. NCBI lineage: Eukaryota > Metazoa > Chordata > Actinopteri > Gadiformes > Gadidae > Melanogrammus > Melanogrammus aeglefinus. The sequence continues at coordinate 33,171 of OLKM01001929.1, forward strand.
CCGGCAGGTGGGGTTTGGGCTCCCCAACCCACTGCAAGCTGGCAACACCTCTATGGCTATGGGCTCATCCACAGTTCAGTTCATTTAGGGCCGTTCATGTGCCAGGGCCCCTTAACGTGGCGGCGGACATGTTGTACAGACAGGAGAGTGGAGACTCCACCCCCAGGTTGTTTAGGGAATCTGTTCCCGATTTGGGGGCGGAGGTCAGAGGTCGTTTCTTCTCCCTGAGGAAAGACAATCCTCCCCTGGATGCACTGGCTCACCCTTGGCCGCAGAACCTGCTCTACGCCTTCCCCCCATTATCCCTCCTTCAAGCCCTTTCGCACAGGGTACAAATGGAGCCGGTGAGGCTAATCCTGGTTGCACCGTTTTGGCGTCACATGTCTTGGTTCTCAACGATTCCTACCCTACTACAGGGTCAGCCATGGATGCTTCCTCTCAGGGGGGACCTCCTGTCTCAGGCAGGTGGGAAATTGTCCCACTTCTTCCCAGCAGGGCTTCGTCTGGTCGCTGTCTCCTGAGAGGGGCCGCCTCATGTCCCTAGGAATACCAGAGGCGGTAGTGCGGACGATGTAGGAGGCCTAAGTGCAATCAACTAGGGCAGCCTACACTTATCGATGGCGAGTTTTCACAGGGTGGTTTCAGGCACATCAGCCAGATCCCTTCTTGGCCTCAACCCAAGACATCCTGCTCTTCCTGCAGTCAGTTTGCCATTAGTGAGGATGGTTGCTCCATGATCCCCTGATACCTAAGAGGCGAACGAAGGCTTAAGGCACCCAGTAGGGGTCCTCAGGTACCACCCTGGGACTTGGATCTTGTCCTTGAGGCTCTGCGGTATCCGCCTATTGAGCCCCTCGGCAACGTGGACCTAAAGTGGCTCTCTCTAAAAACTGCTTTCCTCTTGGCCATCACTTTGGCTATGAGGATAAGCGAGCTGCATACGCTGTCCGTCCACAGGGACTACTGTACTTTTTCTCTGCTAAGAAAGCCGCTAAGAAAGTCAGACCAGCTCTCTGTAAGTTTTCACACTAGATCTTTGGGTTCTTTCTCACTGAGTTGTGGACACCCTCCAGCAAGGTTACACCCTTTCGGGCGCTCCTGCCCCCTCCAGGAATCAGTGGCGTGGCGTGGGGATTTTTTTAGAGGAAGCCAAGTGAGGCCAAGCCTTTAGAGAAAATAGTACGTTTCAGCTTGGATGTAGTTAATGCAACTACAACAGCTATTTGAGCGCCTGGTCATTTACCAGGACTTACACACACCGGTAATCTGACCGACACGACACACGCGAGCGGTCTCTCGCTCTCGCTCTCTCTCTCTCTCTCTCTCTCTTCCTGCGCTCTCTCGCTCACATCTCTCTCTTGCGCTCACTCTCTCTCCGCACACACACACACACAGTCCTCCTAAACAATCTCACTAATATTATACATTTTTAATTATAAATACAACCCCTCCCCGACCGAAATGCACAAGCCGCTAAATGGTCAAAGAATCGACAGTGCGGTTGTCGTCGCTATTTCAAGTTTCATGTTCACGTGTGTAACACGACTCACGCAATCCACAGTTATTTGATTATACATCCTTTTCGTAAAACTAGGCCAAAATCAATGTTAACTATTCAACACTACTTAAAAGACAACACCAAGACAACCCAGAACAAGCACATATTCTGCATCATGCACGAGTTTGAAGCTAGACTCGGAATGAAGGGGGGGGTGGTGGGGGTTGTGAGGGCCGCTGAAACCCCTGTGTCCATCCTCAAAAAATAACGGTGGGCATACAAATAAAAACGGTGGGCATTATAACAAAAACATAAATAAATAATTGCACTGTATTAAATGTGCTTAATAAATACATTTGATTTCATTAGCATTTCACAGACCCATAGTATGGATAAGGTGTTTAGCACGGTCAATCACCGTTGCTTCTTTCCCCATAAGTTCAGGAAACATTAGAGCCGCAACGGGAGAAGGTGTGGAATTTTACTCACGCTATTTGTAGAGGAAGGCCATTCTCCGGTCTTTCATGGTGGCGAAGTGGTCCATAACTTTGTCATAGAAATTCCCTTTGGCCTTCAGGTCCTCCACAACTACTGAGTCAATGGAAATCTTCGCTAGGTTCACAAATCTGTCCTGTCCACATGTGTTCCTCAGGTATGTTTTGATCCTTTTCAGACAGGAAAACGAGCGCTCTGCTGAATGCGAATTTCGCGCTATTTGTTTTTTCGGTGACGTTGATAATGATGCTTTGATTTGATTGGTGTGAAGCCAAAGGGCCGAGTGGCCTTCCCTTGGGACCCTCCTGACACCCTCCCGACCAATCAGAGGAGGGCACTGTCATTACGGTAGCCTCACCTGATTGGTCAATTCCTTTCTTTTTTTTTCTAACAAGGGATATGCCAGCTCGCTGGCTTCCTCCGCAGCGTATAGTGTTGTGTTTCGCCGCGTCTTCAGTATAATAACAGGGGCGCCGTATCGCGCATTGTGAAAATGGTCAATGAGAGGAGAAAATGGGGAAGAAATGACAGCAACACAGCACAAAATAATTAACGAAACTGTTAATATAAATGTGTTTATTGGATGACAACTACAGCCTAAAAAAACAGGGAAGCCTGGCTTCCCTTGGCCTCCGGGAGAAAACGCCACTGCCAGGAATCAAGCACAACCCGCAACATGTTGACTTCTTGGGCTTTGTGGTGGGCAGCCTCTCTTGCCTTCATATGCGTAGCAGCCACTCCCACCGCACGTTCACCAGATTTTACCGCCTGAATGTGGCAGCGGGACCCTCCTTCGTGGAGCAGGTACTTGACGTGGCTAGGACTCTGCGGTAACTCTGAGCCCTCAATTGGTCAGCCTTGTGTCCTGCGGACTGACCTGGACTGCTTATCTGCATAGAGTTGGCCCTTGCGCCTGGTGGGGCTATACCTGTGTTCCGGCGTTGGGTTTTGAGTCTGGCAGACCCGCCGAAGCAGCCTTCTGCCTTTCGGGCTTTGCGGGGCATCATCCCAATTGGCATGTAAATAGTGTACATTTGTAAATACCTCTTTGGGTTCACATGGTGTTGGGTATGCTTCACATCCCTCGGGATGAATAAATAATCTATCTATCTATTAGGTGGCACCGTCTCCTGGCGGGGTGTCTTAACGAGTTTCCCCGTAAATATGGAATATGTAACGGAGTGGAGAAATGTTCTCAATACGATAGAGCATGTTTGGGTTACATGGTAACCCTGGATCTCTGAATGAAGCCACCATCTCTCCAATCCAGAGGCCGCCCGGACACAGGACGCCCGGAAACACCAGGCGTGCCGGTGTGTCTTAAAGCCTATCCACGGTCCTTAGCAGAGGGGTTATACCCCGTACATATAGAATATGTAACGGAGTGGAGAGTTGGTCTCTTTACTCAGAGAACCAGGATTACCACGTAACCCGAACAATACATATATAGATGGAGGCTAGTGGATGGAGATGGAAACTACAGATAGATGCTGATCACTGAGATGTAAGAGGAACTTTCCAGAACATCATGTGACACTAGGGGAGTAGCCAGGGGAGGCTCAAGTTCAACCCCCCCCGAAATGCAAAAATGAAAACTTCACTAACTGAACAACATACACTGACTGTAAATGAAATATGGTAGTGTAGGCTTCTAGGTTGTCTTAAGTGATTGTTGGCTTTGTTATTACTTAGATGTGGAGACAAGGAATTTAGAGTAGAGGAGGAGAGGAGAGGAGATAAGGAAAGGATTCGAGACCTGGAGAAGAGGTGGGATTACTGGTGAAAAAACAAGATAAGGAGAGGAGAAGCGACAAATAGAGGGAGCAGTCAAGGAAATGAGAGGAGACAAGAATATGAGAGAAGAAAAGGAGGGAAGAGGAAAGCAGGAGATAGGATAGATGACAGGGAACGGCATGTCGTGTCTCTTATTCACGGAAAAAATATTCCAACATTGCAGCAAAAGATTGATATACCAGGTCTACATCATAATGTATAAAATAAATCGGGGAAAACTTTTGACATTTATCTTTTTTCAAAAAGTGTAAAAGTAACTAAATTAAGCCTCTGATGTGTTTGAAAAGCCACACGGAAACGGCAAACAAATCTCAAATCAAAATATATTCATTCAAATATGAAATACGAGTATTGTGAAAAAAAAACAACATAGTGCATTCAAGAGGCGGTATACAACAGTGAAGTGGTAATTTCCAATGACTAATGAACCATAACTGAAATATACTTTTACTGTACTATTATTCTGTCTTCAACGTTCAACTAAAAGTTAACAATGTAAATTAACCAACCTGGTACTGACAGAAGGACAACTAGAAATCCTCTTGCTGCTGATCTTAAATTCATAGTGAGTCCTCTCCTTTCTCCCCTTGTTGTTCTGGGAGATATTTAAACGCACCTGCAGGTAAAAACGGAGGAAATCAAGGAAAGCTCTTTGAATTCACATTTTTTTTAAGCATGGCAGTTAAGAAAGTACAACATCTTACTTTAGAAGAGAAAGCTCTTCTGAAAACTAGTCTGTGTTTCCAGGTCACCTTGAAGTTAGCTGAAAAGAAACCCACATTTTTTTGAAGACTTCCTTCCTGTTTACACCTCACACGATTATCAGAATAATGAAAAAAATCCTGGTAGATTTTATCTTCTGGTTTTTTTTCTATGCACGCACACAGACACACACACACACGCTTGCACCATAGTGTTACATGGAGTTTCACATCCCCAGGATGTGCGACCAGACAACTTTAGAGAACATGTGTTCACAGGTGAGACGCACGAGTTGTGATTTTTTTTTTTTTAAACAATAGTTTCTCCTTTTAATTCTCTGACATTTTATTATATAAAAAGGAAGGCTCATATTTTTCACATCAATGTGAACCATCGGATTTTCCTTTCTACAGTCACTTATTCTATGACTCATTCTTTTCTTGATTACTTTCTGGAAATTGCACGAATGATCCCATATCTTACTAAACTTATTTGGCTTTCCTCTCACCTCATAGGCTAGCTTCTCCAGTTGCAGGCTGGAAGACTTTCAACACCCACATACCAAGACTAGGTCCGTCTATACTTTATCACATCAATGCAATTATGCTTGGAGAAGACAGGTTAACAAGGGTTTCTTTACTGTGGCATAGTGAAAAGAAACTGAAAACATCAATTTTGGAAAATAGCTACTCTAGAGAGAAGAACAATTTTATATTTAATCCCGCAATTATGAACTTGGATGTTCCAAATTTGGAAAGATAAAACGTGATATCTATAATGCATACATTCATAAAATAATAGAATGCAACCATAAGGTATAATAATTCTTATACTCGAGAACAAGCATTAGCCTCAGAAGCAGTGTTCATAATGCATTATGAGTTATTAAATAAATGTATCATAACTAATGATATTCCCAGATTATTTCACTGCAGGCCAAGAACCTTAGATCGTATGTCCTGGGCTCTCAGGTTTTGAACCTGAGAGCCCAGAAAACTCAGAGTGAGGTTTTGTTGGCGAGAGTGGCGGCAGGGGTTGGGTTAGGGTTGTGACGGGGGTCTGATATGATAAATTAGGGTGACCAGATTGTGGGGGGGATATAGTTACATGTGACTGATACAAATGTGTCAACAGACATGGTGACTCATGTGTGATAATGTGCTTTATTGGCCCTTAGCAACACTTATATGCAGAAACAACTCTGCATCAAAAAGGCTATTGGTCGAAGTAACACCAGTAGAGGGATATGCTTTTCCCTGGACTTTCGAATGTTGCAAAAACATAATTTTATATTTATGTGGCATTCAGTACAACGCTTAAAATATGTCTGTGGCATTCAGTAGGCCAATGCTGTGGTAAAGTGTGTAAAGTGTGGTTCTTTCTGGTGATAAGGTTTCTTTATGTTCAATAGATAGGCTACACCTTTATCAATCTCCCTGTAGCAGAAACGTCTTAATGTTTGTCCCGATGAAACAATAACTCAAAAAAAAATACAAAACTTGAGGATAACTACAATCAAACCATGCAATCCAAAGGCTCTACTTCACCACTGCCCCTTCTCACTTCCACCAATGCAAAGCCACTATAAATGAGTACGGGATCGAGGGCGTAGCCTAACTAGTTTGTGAACGACCCAGAGAAACGCAACACAAATTCAATGTAAACATGTATGAGGCTTTAATAAATCCCTGACAATTTTGAAATTCCGCCCGGACACATTTTTAGGTCTCAAAAAGAGGACATGTCCGGCAAAAGAGGACGTCTGATCACCCTACTGTAGCCTTCGGGCAACCCGCCTTAAATCCGACATGTTCTGTTATGAAAAAAATAGCGGCGCAACTTGGTGGGCGTTATCCTGGTAATTTCTGTGTGTGAAATACATAGTGTGGCATGTGAGCGTGTGAATGGGTTGAAATGTGCGTGTCTCACACCCAATGCGTGAGACTTGAGAGTCCTGTATAGGTCATTATAACCACCGACCCTGCCTAGTCATAAATACACATTGGTCACTTTGCTGATGCATTTGGATAACTAAATATTGATGGAAATGTCCATACCAGTATAAAATAGCATAGGCAAAGTATAGATTAATTATAGAACGTGTAAGCTTTATTTGTTAGCTCTAATTGAGGCATACCAAAAAATGCACATTTTATCAGTCACGGAAAGTGTTTTTTGCTCTTAGCAAAATGTATGCATCTTTTAGACTCTTTTTTGTCTTTGCTTTACTCGGAAGTCAAATTTCCTTAGTTTTGTGGAAACTCAATTTTATCATTATTTATTCCCCAATGTCCTGTTTGTAATAGGAAGTCAAGTCCATCTTATTGTTGCTCTTAAACACATTTCATCTCAAAAGGGCTTTTTAGATTGAATGCTAAAAAAAATCCCTGAGCAGCATGAATTGCAGAATTGAAAACATGATAGCTTAATTTTTATTTAAATTGTATGTCATATTTGGAAAACCAATCTGTACATTTTCCCCCAAAAAATCTCACCTGAAGAAAACCATTTAAAGCGTAATTTTTTCACATTTTTCTTCCATGGGGGGCTTGACCCCCCCCCCAGCGTACGTTACCAACTCACAGCACCACTGCAACAAAAATATATTGGGGAAACACTGTTTACACAATATAACATTTCAAACCAAATTCTTTAATTGTTCAATAAAAAAAATTTAACCCTCACGAGTTTGTGTTAAATATTGTCTGCGTATAGATCTGACTTATTAAATAAAGATATACTTAGATACTAGATATACTATATTCTGTCAGTTCTCATTTTTAAAGAAGCTATTGTCACCTATATGTGCACACAGAGAAAGAGACCACATCGAGAAATGAAACATTGTCTGGTGGGATTTGGATTGGTGGGTTTTCTGAAAATCATCTTCCTTATGTGGGCTTTTTTTTTTACAGTAGGCCTACAGCTAAAAGTGCAATGAACACATGATTAACCAATGATTAAAATCTTTCTGCAATTAGGTGAATAAAAAATTAACATTTCAATCATGTGGTCAATTTGTTCCATTTATGTCACAGCTGAGCATGCTTTTCTGACTTTCTTTACCAAATATCTACTTGTTAAGATTGGGAATTGTAAGGCTATAGCATAGAGTTCAGTACAGGCCACCAGAGGAAAAAAAGAGGAGTGATATTTATATGCATCTTAAATATTAATAGATCATCATTAACATATGACTGTATATGGAACCAGGATTTGACACATTCAATTATTGGAGATGAATCCGTTTATTCTGATTTGTTTTATTTCCTATATATTAAAGGGTTCCCTCAAAACAAAGTCATAGTGTCGCCTCACCACCATTTTACATTTCTAACATGGCTGTCGTGACGAGACATTTCCTCTCTGAAAGAGTCATGGAGGAAGTCTGAGGCTTTCGGATCTACCTTTGGTAATATGGCGCTGCGATGAGCAGCCAGGTTCAACAGTTTGTCCAAACAGGGTCTTAAAATCCACAGAAGGTACACAATAGTCCACACCTCCGGGGAGGGAATCCAAGCAAACGGGAGACAGACAGGGGTCGAGCAGGCAGCGGGCTCAGGGACACAAGGCTGTTCAGGTTACCAGGGCAGGGATAATGTTGACGGGTCAGGGACAGGCAGGGTCGAAACCAAGGACGCAATCCAGGAAATACTAGAGCACTTTGCATGCTGCAAAAGACAATCTGGCAGAGACTGAGTGGAAAGAGTGGGCTTAAATCAGTTGAGGGAACACAGGTGAAGGTGGTTGCACTGATGAGGTGGGAGTGGCAAGCAGGTGATCAGGAAAAGTACTGGTAGAGCTGGCAGTAGGATGGAAAGCCAGGAGCGGATCGCGACAACTTGTGCTAGAAGTTATAGCGTGGCTGTATGGCAGTGCCAGTGTTCGGTCTCATTGGAAACACAGCCTACTTAAGTCTCAATGAGGAGACACTGCTTTGAATGCATGTGGGATACTTCTAATGATCAACATGGTTTTTACATTATGCAAAATGTCAATAAAATTGCACCACAGCACTATTGTTATTCACGAAAATGCTAAACAATGCACTATTGTAGATGACTGAAAACAGAGGTTCCAACCCTATTGGATAGCATTGCAAGCTCCATGATTGACCTCAGTGCACACTTGACCACAGCAGTATTCATCGTCTTGAACACAATGTATTCGTCACAGACACAAGAACACCCAATTTAATGTATTTTTATAGGTCAATATTCCTACAATTCAGGAGAAAACTTATTGTGCCAAACAGCCAGCAGTTGCTGTTTTATAGTCTACATGTACCTGACACAGCCTCCATTTACAGTAGGCTACAAATATTTTATAGGACTACCCATTTATATGAAAGCAGATAACAACAATATCATCAATAACAGCCCTGTAAATAGCAACTGGTCCCAAGATGGCCCTTCCATTAAAGGTTTTCTGGTTATGGAGAAATCGATGCAGACACTGCCTTTCGAGGTGGAATAATTCCTTCTTGCTGACCTCGTGTTGATACGCGTTAGCGACAGCGAGTGATGAGCGTGAGAGACTCATAAATAACGCACAGCGGGGCGGGGGCTTCCCGATTTGACGCACACAAGATCAATCGGACCGCTGTGGAGAGGTGGAGACAATGAAGACTCAAATAAGGATACAAAGCAAAAAAAAAAAAGGAGCAAGATAGATGTCAGCTGGCTTGGCACTCTATCAGATCTCAATCAGAAAAAGATGTAATGCCAGGTAAGTTGGCACATATGAATTTGTGCAAATGTACCTGGAAATGAATACAAGTGGACACGTCAAATCCTGCAATGTACACCAGAGGGCGCCAGAGAATCTCAACCAAACACTTTTTCACTTCTCCGTTCACCTGCTGAATACTTTCACTTGTCTGATTTGTAATGTTCTTGTTACTTTCCCAATCAATGTAATCAGGTTTTAATCTACACTTTAGCATTTTTCTGTTTTTCCCTCTGTACCACTATCAGTTGTTCTCTTTATTTATTTCTGGGGGGAAATGCCTGATAACGTGAACACTGAAATTAACTTCTGTCTGCCTTTTAAAGGTTTTGACTTTATTTCCTCTACAGACGTGGTACTCCTTATCAATTGATCGAGGCCCCGAAAAATCCCTGATATTTCGGCTTTCCTGACGTTTTTATCTGCTTCATGCTCCAACGGGAAGGCCTATGGGACTTTAGGAAATGAAGTTCAGCTTCATATCTGCTGCATCTGCCTACGGGGTGAGAAAGGATTTAATGTTATGTAAAGAAATTGTGTGCTCTTCTTATTTTTAAGACGGTTACATGCTGCCACTCCGACATCCTGCCACTCCGACATATCGCCATTCCGACATTCTACTATTCAGACAACCATTCAGACATACCACCATTCCGACATGCAAACGTCCTGCCATTCCGACAGTTTCGTCCCGCCATTCCGACAAGGCTTTTTTCTTTTTTTTCATGTTTTAAGACATGTGTACGGATGCGATACAGTCAGTGGAAGCTTAATAAATAAACACAAACACAAAGTCTCGCCATTTACAATCACACACTCCGATGTCAGTTTGTAACAATTTCCCTTACAATAAGGATATAAGAGGAACTGGCACAACGCAGTCCTGCTGCAGGCGGACCTAGGCTCGCGCTACTGGTGCGTCCAGGGAAGCAATAATCAAAGTCGCTACTTAGTCTGAGTCTCTGTATTTCACTGAACTCAAAACACGCGCCATCACAGGCGGCATATTAATAAACAATTACACACAGATCAACAGAACCCGAAAGTCCGAGTGGGAATGAGTGTGTGTGGGTGCGCGAGCGCACTGTCCGACTGTCCGTGGCCGGACACGTGACGTGTGTGTGTGTGTGTGTGTGTGTGTGTGTGTGTGTGTGTGTGTATGTGTGTGTGTTGTGTGTGGTGTGTGTGTGTGTGTGTGTGTGTGTGTGTGGTGTGTGTGTGTGTTGTGTGTGTGTGTGTGTGTGTGTGTGTGCGCGCGACGCGCGTGCGTGTGGCGCGGTGCGTTTGCGTTGACGCGTGTTAAAACCCCTCGGTCCCACTAAATGGCACTTTTACGCAATTACGCACACAAGGTTTACAAAATATGGACCAGGAACGGCCTCCCATAATACGGCACAAAAATCAAAAGGAAACGAAAAGGTAACTTTAGAAAAAAATAGCAAACAGCACGAAGTAGTCAAAATAGATGTGGTTTTACGCATGACCACTGTGCGTCTGCCAGATCAAAATTGTCTATAATTAAACTTGGAGCCAGAAACCCGGCCAGGCTACAGGAGAAATCAAAAATATGCAGGGGTCCAGGACCCCCATGAGAAACCACTGATTTCTGTTGAACGTACTGTAACCCATTTCACCGGCGGAGCGGTCCCTCTCTCCATTAAATTCTCTAGCTCTCTCGACCACAGCTGCAAAATGAAGTAGCACAGCGCCAAAATAATAAATAATAATAAATAATAATAATAATAATAATGCATTTTATAAATCGAGATTCGAGATTGAATATGACAAGGGCGTTGACCAGAGTCAAAGTGCTGTTAGAGGAGAGAGATGGGCAGGCAGGGAGGCGGTGATCATTAATTAACCTACACATTTAATGACCCTTATGTCGGAATGGCGGAACGTTTCCAAAAAAGGAAAGTAGCCTACCGCCATTCCGACAATGGAAACAAAAATTGTCGGAGTGGTGGGACGTTTTCAATCAATGGAAGTGCCGCCATTACGACAATTAGACGTCAATGTCGGAGTGGCGGTATGTCGGAATGACCCGCGGATACCTTTTAAGACACCCACATGTCCAACCAGCACCTGGGAGCAAAAAAAGGTAACACCTCAAGAACACAGATTTTAACGTGAAGGGAAATGTGTCGGAAAGGCATTTTAAGTGAAACAATTTGAGTGAACAATTCTTTGCCGTCTTTGTTTTATTCTGTCACCCAACCTATAATATGGAATTGGAAAAGTTTGAAACAGCATTTGCATTCATTTAAAAATAAGTAGGCCTAAGAAGAATTAGAATTTGCTGAGCGAATCAACAGGAGTCACAGTTAAGTCATGCCGGCCTTGTCCTAGCTCTGGTTTTTAGTCCACTTATGTCTTGTTTTTTCAAACCCCCTGCTTTGCAGTCTTTCACTTTGAATTGTCTGGATTTGGAATCCCCTCTGCGACCGAGCGGCAGATTATTTAAAATCCCACCATTCAGTTTCAAACTTTTGCACAAAAGGTGCATTGCAATTCGGATATTAAATCTTGCTATTGCACAGTTGTTGCCTCACTTGTTTTGCATTGTACTCTGTTTATGGGTCGTAATCACAACTTAAAGGTATTTACTTTGCA
>OLKM01001929.1:50000-95271 GCA_900291075.1 Melanogrammus aeglefinus
TGTTGGTATTCTGTAACTATGTTAGCTTGACGATATTCTCTTTCAAAACAAAATAGCGGAACAGATTTTTTTCAGATTAGTCTTTAATCTGATTAGACAGATTTACTTAATATCAAGGACATTTTTTGGCACACTCGTTAAACATGAGCTCTCAGTGAGCTGTTGAGATTAGGATGGAAGAACGGGGTAACATTGAACATTAAACTGAAATCGTCATCTCAGACATCGTTTTGTGTGTCCCCAGACGCGCTGGCCAGTGTAGTATGGACCAAAACCCTGCCATATGTTTGTCCCACACGTGCACATTTTAACACGTGTGTGTGTGTTTGTGTGTACTATCGGGAGTGTGGTTCGAAGTTTGGACGTGCCCAAGACACAAAAGTATGTATTTCTCTCTTCATCCATACTGAAAAACATCTGCAGGACACATCTGGCCTGACAGACTGGAGAACCCAGGGCGAACTGCGGCGAACGGAGAGAGAGAGAGAAAGAGGTTCAATCGGGCACAGGATGCTCCAAGAGGCTCCTGGTAACAAACGAAGAGAATACCTTTAAGGTTTCTATATAAACAAGAAAATGGGATGCAACCCTTCTTTTTTTCTGGAGTGTGTTCAGTGTGGCCAAATACAACAAACAAGAACACAGAGACAGAGAGGCATTTTTGAACAGGTGAAATCAGAATCAGAATTGCTTTTTTATAACGTTCGTTTTTACAAGTTCACAAGAGCAAAAATTCTTATGCTAAGTGAGAAAGAGAAGCAAAATGTCGGCAGGCGTCATGAGCACTAACGCACAACGCGCCAACCACACACGGGATGTTAGCAGGTATATGTCTCAAACCCATTTCGCATTCTGGGATGCTTCTTAAGCAGTAAAAGCTACTATTTGGTTGGACATTAACACGTCGTTCAGGGTTTCGGAAATTCGGTTTACGACTGGGAACACATTTACCACCACTATGCAAAGTACCTATACAATGCTTTAAAACCAACTGTGGTCTTCAATATGTTAATGGTTAATGAACACACCCTTTCTGTTGCTTAGCTCTAGAGACTCCCAAATTTTCTCGTCGATACCTGTCTTGTTTGGTAACAGAACAAATGACCAACAAAGTCGCTTCAAACAACTGTATTCAGACGGGCTTGCGTGTTGGAGTTCAATCGATTTGCCCATCCCACGGTAAAAGCTATAAAGTGTCTTCAACTCTCCAAATACCTGATTTACAGTGTTGTACGAACCGCAAAGACGGACGACAGATTTCTCCCTCATCCAATTTAAAGTCCCCTAGCAGGAAGGGTACACACAGAGACGAGTCGACAATCGATTTCCATTAATCCATTAAAATCAAAGTGTTTTCCCACAGTCGTGTGGACTGTGCGCAACGGTGATGGAGAGCAGTGATTATAGGCTCGTTTATCTCTGCGGACACGTCGTCTGCCACTTTGTCGAGAGCTATTTGATTACGTGTGTTCCATCAACCGCCGTGATGCCGACGGTTCCTTTGGTGGCGGTTTCTCACATCCTGACCCGCTAATCCATTTTCATAAAAGTGAATTAGGGACCACACACACACACAGACAGACAGACAGACTGACACACAGACAGACAGACTGTGTGTGAGGACAGGAGATTAAATAGCGGAAGAGCAGATAGAACGTGAAGAGGCATCAGACTGGACAGTGGCTGCTACAGAGGTCCTCATCGGCTCCTTATATCTGGCCCAGAGCTATAGAGAGAGAGAGTTGCGACACGCTGTGATCTCGCCGACAGGGTGGTCACGTGGTTGTCACGTGGTTCATGTAAGCCTCAATAGTTCCAAACACGCCGCGCTTTCAATGTTATTCTATGGGACGACAGCAGAGATTTCAATATTGAATGGTAAATATGAATGAAAAAACACATACAAGTATTTGTCTGACTGTTATTATTTTTTTACTGCATTATTGCATTATTGTAAATGTCCGTTTTAGAGTGGTAGGGGGACAACTGAAAGCTATTAGATACGTTTTTAAGTTTTGGGGGGAAAGCTTCACGTTCGTGTTAGCATACTGGCCTAACCTTAACTTTTACCTTACATCTGTTTTTAAATCAAAGTATTCAAGATGTTCTACCATGATCATTTAAAGATATAAGCCACACAAAGTATCAAATATATTAAAGAATAACAACTCATTACGCTTGGATGAATGAAATTGTATTTTTTTTATTAAACAATTAGTGTGACAAGAACAAGTGATTGCGATTGTGTGAACAGATTCAACAATGGACACAGCAGGGAACACTATATACTTAGGGCAAACCATTAACATATAACGTTGCAAATATACTATACTTTTATGCCAGTTACAAATACTTATAATAGCCCTGAGCAAATTCAAAATGGGTTTAGGGAGGAGGATCCTCGTTTGGTCATGAACTCTAACCCAGAGTGGTGCCTCCTAATCTATTCTCAAAAGTTGTGGGGCATAAGTGGTTGAGGAACAGGTTGTTACCCGCTCTGTGATCTTCAATGGTGTCATGATTCATTGGTTACAAACATTTTATAGATAAATGGTCATACCCTGGTTGGCTGTGCAGCATTTGGATGCTCCAATCGGTCCGAGAAGGGTTACCACATGTACGCTTTCCCCAAGGACCAAGAGCGCAGGAAAAAATGGATGGCAATGGTCAGGCCGTCAAAACTTACTGACAGTCCAGCAACAGTCACAAACTATGTAACGTAAGTAATGTTCAGACCACTTGCTAGCATTTCAAAGGGCATAATAATTGTAAGTGTAGAGAATTGACTTTCCAAATTTCCAAATGATATTTGAAGAAGCGCAATGGAAACTGATCTTACAAGCCTATCTACAGGTACACTTTGGAAAATGACCAATTCCAAAGCCACAAAAGTAGTTTGGGATGTTGAAGTGGCCCGATGCAGTCCCAACAATTTTCATCCATCGCCCTAAACCGAAGAGGAGGAAACCCCCTTCTGTGAGGGTGCCTCCGTATACAAGTGGCCAACGGAACACACACATATAGCGCCAAATTAAAACTTCCGGTAAGATCCATGCAGCTAACAATATTCCCCATTTCATGTTATTCAAGGAATAGACTACACTCCGAATGAGATTACCCTAATTCATATTTGTACATTCAGTTTAAAAAACAACCAGAAGGCAGGGATTCTCTGAGGATTTGCACACAATGTAGATAAGACACTATTTGCCGGTAGATCCATTTATACATTTTATTGGTTTCTGATTGTGGCAGATGATTTAATTCACATTACAGAAATGTTTCGCTTCAATTCATTTTCTTACATTGGAGATGACAGTAGTTGCAAATGCAAAATATATATAACAGCAACATTACCTTGTAATTTTTACAGAGATTGAGGGAGAAATTGAGGTGGATTTCAAGAGTGTTGAAAGGGACATGACAGGAGACAGAGAGAGAAATCAAGAGGCCACATTGCCAGTGGCAGGTGATTCAGTGGCAGGTGATCCAAGGGGCAGGTGATCCCAGGGATGTGTGTTGCCGAGGGGCAAGTCAGTCAGGGGTCAACAGTGAAGTTTATAACTTTGTCAGGGACAGCTGCTCCAGGGACAGCTGCTCCAGGGACCAGACTGCCAGGGACTGATGGGGCGACTGTGAAGGACCTAATAAGGCAACTAAGGAAATATTATTGAGAAGGAGAGCAGAGAGGGCTCTTGTAAAACAAAAAAGAATCAATTTGGCACTAAGAAAGAGAAACAATTCAGTCAACAAGAATTTAAAACAAGTGTTTAATTCCGACCAAATTAGAGCCCTTGGACAGGAAAATAAACAAATACGGTGGGGAAAGGAGACAATTAAAAAAGCCATACAGGTTAAATTTACTGCCCATCACAATCAGCATTGTTGAACCGGCGGCATCTGTAGGGCTTCATGTGCTGAACATCACCCTTTCCAGGATATAATTAAACAAACACACTGTTATTTCTACCAGCTATCGCATCATAAAACCCATCCTTAAATCAACCTAAATTATCCTAGCAATCCAACATAAATAACTAACTAAATAACTAACAAACTAAAAGTTAGATTCACTACTGAATTTTGTAATTGTTGGTGTAGGTACCGTCACACGGCGAAGTCGAGCTAACAAACTAGCAGGCAATCGGTCGCCCACCAAGATAAAAATATATATAATTACGCTGTGCATATACAAATAAATATCAGTATATTCCTCATAAAGGTCCTTATACAATATAGACCGCTGAAATTTCAAAAGAGGTAGCTATTTAATCAATTTACCCCTGGAGATATAGATGGTGAAATCAAGCTAACAAACTAGCCGGCAATCGGTCGACTACCAAGACAAATATATATATAATTACGCTGTGCATATGCAAATAAATATCAGTATATGCATCATAAAGGGCCTCTGATACAATATAGACAGTTGATAATTCAAAAGAGGTAGCTATTTAATCAATTTACCTCAGAAGTTACTCGGCGGCCAGCAATGGAAATGAACGGTCTCCTACGCCGTAAAATGGTTGTTTGGAACTATTCGAGACTCCATACCCCGGAAGTAGGCGCTACAACGGAGTCCAATGGAAGTGTCGCCACTCTGTTATATCTACCACTCTGATCTGGCCTATTAGGCCTGCTGACACCAACCCTGCACACAAGCACACATGCACACACACAAGCAAAAACACACAAGCCGTGCACATGTATAGACACACACTTTCACACACACACACACACACACACACACACACACACACACACACACACACACACACACACACACACACACACACACACACACACACACACACACACACACACACAACTACACGTACACACAAACATATACACACACAAAAACACTCACACTTACATATACACACGCGCACACAAACACACACACAAACATACACACAGACAGTGGACAGGAGAGGGAGGAGATTGTGTTAAATAGCGGAAGAGCAGAGAGACCGTGAAGAGATATCGGAGTGGACAGTGGCTGCTAGGTCCTTATCAGCTCGTTATATCTGTACTATTAGGCCTACTGGCACACACCCTGCATAAAGTCAAGACACACACACACGCAAATGCACACACGCAAATGCACACACAGACAAACACGCAATCACACACACACATATAAAGTAACAGTATGTATTTTTCCCTGCCATAAATATGCACAAATATTGAATGGGAGGCAAGATCGTATAATTTTTAAGATGAAATATACCAGGTTCAATCCCCATTTCCCACAGTCTGCCTTAGCAAGTGGCCTTAACCCCCTTCTCAAATATATATATATATATATATATATATATATATATATATATATATATATATATATATATATATATATATATATATATATATATATATATATATATTTAAACACACAGACGAGTAAAATTTTTGGTTTTATTCTAGTTTTTTTGGTTTTCGGGGCAATATAACATAGTTTCTTAATTCGGTACCACAGGGTGGCAGAATAAATCGTTGAGGATCATCATTGAACATCAGATAGAAATTTGAACCGCTGTGATTGTGTTCTTCTCTGAAAAGAACCACCCGGCCACGTTATATTATTCCTCGTCCAATCAGACTCCAGGAAGACATTTAACGCTTGGTTGCATTGCATCAACTTCAAAGTACAACTCTAATTTAAACATGGTCAGTCACACACACAAACACACACACACACACACACACACACACACACACACACACACACACACACACACACACACACACACACACACACACACACACACACACACACACACACACACACACACACACACACACACACACACACACACACACACACACACACACACACACACCTACACTTACACACCATCAGCCAAACACCATTATTAGATGAGCGTATTCCGATGTGCGTCAGGGTTGACCCTTTGTTCGGGTACCTTTCCAGTGAGTGTAAGTATGCATGTAGGCGTCTTTGTGAGGCTGTAATGAGCCTGTAGCTCATTACTCATTCATGGGATGTAAATTCTGATGTAATATTAAATTCTAATGTAACACGGCCCACTGGGTAATTTCCCACTTTAATCTGCATTCCTCGCTTCTAAAGCTTCTCTTAATAATGCATAGATTAATCATCACATGTGAATCCCACTTTAGAACAGAGGGGAGGAGAGAGGAGAAGAGAGAGAGAAGAGTTAAGGGAATAGAGAGAGGATTTTTTGAATCCATTTTTAAATAACGAGGAGACTTCCAAATCCATTTACGCCAGATGATGTCATTTATGTTACACAAGCAGTGAAAACGTTGTACATCTATGATAGCAACACAAAGCGGCAGGACCACCACAGAGTTAAAGAGGAAGCGACAACCGTTAACAAAATGCGACAAAACAGTACATTATGAGCCTTCTTCACCTGGCGGCCATATTGGTTCCAAACGCTAGCTGGGTGATGGAGATGAATGTGGAATTATATCAGGTCCACCCGCAGCTAGCATTCAGACCCAAGATGGCCGCTGAAGGGAAGTCAGGCCTGATCTGTGTAGGCCTGTTGGTATTTTGTTTTGCTCACAAACTTCAACAGAAGAACTTGAAGGGTTAAAATGTTAAAGTTTTTTCAATACTTACCTTGTCAGTTAATTTCCATGCAGCTCTAATTCTTGGTCTTCCTATTTTGTATTTTTTATTCGTTATAGTAGATTTGGTAAAATGCATGAAAACATCAGTAGTGAATGCTTTCCTCCTGTCAAAAACCTGTCATCACAGATCATTTAAACATAGTACAACAGAAATGTAACGAGTACAGTCAAGACAAAATACTTGATTGAGCAGTTTCCCATCCTCAATTAAGGTATTTAATACATGATTACAACAATTAACAGTTAAATAGGACCCTGTGCCTCCTGGGGGAACTATTCAGTTCCATAACTCATCACTCCATCCAGCATGAGGATGCTTGACCTAATTTTGTGGATGTTTGTACCATATTTCTCCCCCATCTTGTAATTGCATTATTGAGGCGGAGCGAATGTAATTTGGCCTGCGTCTCTCAATCTGTTCCATTGAGGCGTTTTAAAGTGCTGCAGTGCATATTTCTGGGTCTGCTGCTAACATGCTAGTAGCGAGCTAATGAACATGGTAATTCTTGGCCCTTTGATGATGATCTTGAGTTGACACACATTGCGTCTTCGACATTAATTCCATGAAAAATGTATCAAATCCCAGTTAAGGGTTTGATTCCAATACGCTATGTTTTTGTTCACCAAACTTTTTTTAATTCATGAACCTGGATATGTTGCTCATCTTGCCAAAAAACGGTTGGTTATTTTTCCTCTGATAGCCAAAATAACAGCAATTAGTTTAAACAGCTATAGCTATACACTGTGAAATGTACTTCATTAATGTCAACCAATATTTTTAATAAAAAAACTAGAATTGTATTTTTTAATCCTACGGATGCTACCTCTATCTATTTTCTTTCCCTTAAATATTTTTTTCAAAATCCTATGTAGTTCAAGAAACGGTAACTTCTGAATGTGACAGTCCAAACGGGCGGCCAACAGTGTAGTACAACCCTACACATTTCAAGATGATCTTCCCACACATAAATCGCTACCTCCCCTTCTTACCCAAAGTCATGAAAACGGAATTATCCGTTTCTTCAATGAGCTATTCTCTAGGGAAAAAAATAATTAATAATTAGCTTCACAGAGAGCTAGCGATGATGAGCTTTTGACCCATTTACACTCAACAGGGGGCCCTCTTCCTTACACCCAATGCGCCGGGTGTTCCCCTTACCCCATAATCAGCGGAGAACAAGCGCTTCCCAAAATGTCCTCTCATCTTCAGGCACACATTGCGCTCCCGCTGGGCCCCCTCCTGTTCCTGGTGAAGGCACTCTCCTGTTTTAATTCAAAGAGTATTCCCCGGTTGCACAGGCTCCCCGCTGAGATTTTAAAAAACAACAAAATGCTCTATTGTATTTCCAGCAGTTTCGTCAGCTCCTCGCTCTACTCCCTGTAGTATGCCACCAGGTTCACCTTAGGCCTGGCAACCGTACCCGTGGAACCCTGGGATGCCACCTGGAAAGCCGGTACGTGATTGGCTCTCTCGGAGGTGTCCTGGTCGGATGGGTGAGTGGGGGGAGCCAGGGACTGGGGAGGGCCAGAGAGCTGGCGGGTTTTGTTGTTGCCACGGCGACCCGTGTGCACAGACCTCGACGTTTTGTAACTGGAACCCCGCTGGGGCACGGAGCAACTCAGGAAGGCCCGGAAGAACCTGTAGAACTGCACGCACGCACACACACGCATGCACGTGAAGACACATCAACGCACACACAAAAAAAGACACACACATAGACATAAAGAAACACATACACGGTTTCTTTCTTTACTGTCAGACAATTTCAATTCATCAATAACATGGATCGGATCAATACCATTACCGTATTGGTGTCTAAGAGGACTTCTTAGTCCAGTACAGTTCCCAACCTCTTTGGGAGCGTGACTCCATTTATAAGTCCAGACTTAAAGTCCAGAACCTGCTTCCACAGGTTAATGGTTTCAACCCTACCACCACTGCCCCACACTGAGGGGCGAGCGGTGGTTCGCTCGCGGCCAGGACTCGCTCGGCTGTCCGTTGGAATACACGGGGGGGGGGTCTTTTGAGACCTTTCCATCAGTCATCTAAAGTTGACTCACAGGCGTGCCATCAACTATCTATAGCCTATAACTCCTCAATCCCCCGCCAGCCCATAAGGCTATCAGTGGGCAGAGCGATCGGGGTCCCGACCCCGAGACTGAGAAACGCTGTATCAGGGCTTGTATTCACATTACGTATTATGTTCATGTGCTCCGTGCAGAGAGCCTGTGGTGCGGATCCATGGAGAGGCAGCGAGGGCTACCAGTTGGAAAGATCAAAGCTTTTCAGAACAGCTATTTCTGGTGGTGTCTATTCTGAGCTTAATGATATATCCAACGCCAATATATCACAAGAGAGAGGGTTTTCAATGGTGGAAAAACAATTTCAAACAGATATAAATAGAGTGATGCTATCTTGTCATAGAAATTGTCAAGATATTGTCGTCAAAGAAACCCGAACCAATTGCAACAGTTTTCTCTGTCGCAGCACCTGCACTCTCTCGCCATCGTCGCCCAGCTCTCTGCCAGCACTGCCAGAGAAAAGCCTTGCATGGACACTCTCCCTTAAGCAGCCCTTTTTATAGTTTGGTGAATCTGGTTCCATGTCATCATGTTGTCGAGCCTCCATGTCAAGCCAGCAGACAGCAAGCACCTCTGGATAAACGTAGTGTACTTAGTATACTTCCATTGTCCACGTATACTTATAGTACTACTACATTTTCCCAGAGTGCCACGGGACAAAACCAGCCTCTACTCCAACTCCTTCACCTCGAGGACCACTTTCCTGTCTCAGGGAAAGCGTGGGCGGCCCACAGCAGACCCATGATACATTTTTTCGCAACCCAATCAAATTCAAAATAAGATATATGTATTTAATCAGAAAGAAAAAATAAATTGTTTTATAACTAAAATACTGCAACTCTAGTCAAACTTGCCCGCATTGTGGACCATTCAAGACGTGAATCTGTGAGAAGTGGAATTGTATATGTATGGAGCCTGCATGGTGGTAGTATAAAAGGAACTCACAGTTAAAGGCGGAGGAGCCAGTTTGGAGAAACCAGAGTAGGATTTATTGTTAAGGTATCGAAGTGAAATAATTCCAGACCTCCCTTCGGGCCTCCCTTCTAATCCACTCCCTGAACAAAATGACTTCTCGCTAGCTCTAGCAATAGGTCAGCCAAGCCTTTGGAGGACGCCGCTCATGTGCAATGAAAGGCCGGGCAGAGGGCACGAAGGCTGCAGGGTAGGTAGACAGACAGGTAGGACAATAAAGTATGAGAGGGAGAGTGAGAGTGAGAGAGAGAGAGAGAGAGAGAGAGAGAGAGAGAGAGAGAGAGAGAGAGAGAGAGAGAGAGAGAGAGAGAGAGAGAGAGAGAGAGAGAGAGAGAGAGAGAGAAGAGAGAGAGAGAGAGAGAGAGAGAGAGAGAGAGAGAGAGAGAGAGAGAGAGAGAGAGAGAGAGAGAGAGAGAGAGAGAGAGAGAGAGAGAGAGAGAGAGAGAGAGAGAGAGAGAGAGAGAGAGAGAGAGAGAGAGAGAGAGAGAGAGAGAGAAGAGAGAGAGAGAGAGAGAGAGAGAGAGAGAGAGAGAGAGAGAGGGACAGAGAGAGAGAGAGAGAGAGAGAGAGTGAGAGTGAGAGTGAGAGTGAGAGTGAGCGAGAGAGAGAGAGAGAGAGAGAGAGAGAGAGAGAGAGAGGAGAGAGAGAGAGAGAGAGAGAGAGAGAGAGAGAGAGAGAGAGAGAGAGAGAGAGAGAGAGAGAGAGAGAGAGGGAGAGAGAGAGGGAGGGAGAGGAAGGGGGAGGGAGAGAGAGGGAGAGAGAGGGAGAGGGAGTCCAAGACTGAGACCTAGGAAGAGAGATGGGAAGAGAGAAGGACTGTGAAGGTCAGTGGATTAGTCTGGGATGATGGAGGGATGAGGGGTCTCAGATGAAGGGATGAGAGAAAAGGGGGATTATCCCCTGAGCTTCACCACAGAAAAGCTAGGTCGGAGCACAGGCAACCATTGTGTGTGTGTGTGTGTGTGTGTGTGTGTGTGTGTGTGTGTGTGTGTGTGTGTGTGTGTGTGTGTGTGTGTGTGTGTGTGTGTGTGTGTGTGTGTGTGTGTGTGTGTGTGTGTGTGTGTGTGCGTGCGTGCGTGTGTGAACCCTTCTACATGAACCTGAATCATGTACAGCTTAAAGTGCTTCTAGAAATCAAAGCATCTGAAGTCTGAAAGATGCTTGTTTTTATCATTAAAATGAAAAACCCCAACAACAGGTCCGTCCCCATGACAGCGTGGTGTCTGGGAGTGTGATGGGAGCATCCCTGCACCCGCCTCATCGTCCTTCCCTTCTGTCATGTCGAGGGTGGACACGGCCATCAACCATCGAGAGAGAGAGAGAGAGAGAGAGAGAGAGAGAGAGAGAGAGAGAGAGAGAGAGAGAGAGAGAGAGAGAGAGAGAGAGAGAGAGAGAGAGAGAGAGAGAGAGAGAGAGAGAGAGAGAGAGAGAGAGAGAGAGAGAGAGAACCGCTATCCAAACATCATCAGGGACGTCAGGATTGGAAATCACACCTCATCATCCACACCTCGAAGGCTAAGGGTATTTTAGCATCACCATTGAGCTAGACACACACACACACACACACACATGTGGCTCAGGTTCAACTCTGCACAGCACTTAAAGTCTTCAACTCGCCTCAACACACCTTTGCCATGCTCATGGGCTGGGAGGAACTGAAGACTGAAAGGGTCACACAGATCTGGGTGTGCATGTGTGGGGGCGTGTGAACGGACGTGCCTGCATGCACGCATTATTCATGCACACTTTGAGAAGTTTCACTTGGTTCGCCGCTAGAGTCAGAGTCGAGCTTAAGGGTCATCTAAAAGCAGGGGAGGCAACCATGCCGGACGACTGTAATAGCAAGGCTGTGGTTCAACAGTGATCAAAATGGGTTATACGTCTTAGAGACTGAGAGAGAGAGAGAGAAAGAAGCAGATAATGAGTTTGCACATACGTGTGTGTGTGTGTGTGTGTGTGTGTGTGTGTGTGTGTGTGTGTGTGTGTGGTGTGTGTGTGTGTGTGTGTGTGTGTGTGTGTGTGTGTGTGTGTGTGTGTGTGTGTGTGTGTGTGTGTGTGTGTGTGCGTGCGTGTGTGTGTGTGTGTGCGTGTGTGTGTGTGCGTGCGTGTGTGCGTGTGTGTTTGTGCGAACACGAGTGAAGTGAGAAAAGGTCAGAGCTACAGAATATTAAACTTCCCTTACGACGTCGTGATCAAAAGGCTGCCTTCCTTATGCAGATTAAACGTTATTTCTTCTCTCCCCGCCCTCCACCGTGGTAACCTTCACCTGGGTCCCGCCTCATCGCCTCCATTGAAATGATATTTAATATTTACTTCACTTATCTCCAATACTCATATTTCCTTAAATGTCTCACCTGCCTTCCTCCTCCCTGCACCCTTCATATGTCTCTCAGTTCCTTTCCTTTCTTCCCCGTCCTTTTCCCTATCTTCTGATTAGTATCATCTATTGCTCTCTCTCCGTCTTTGGCTCATGTGTTTCTAGCACTGACTTTAATTTCTTAAAGGTCAATTTGACTTTGCGTCTCCAGGAAAATAGTGTGGGAGATGACCTTCATAAAAGCGCTTTCATACGCACTGCATAAACACCAAAGAAGACAAATTGCCGTTTTGCTATTTTTTCATTTATATATTTTTTTATTGCATTCAATGCTGCACTTTTTCAAATGAATTGTTTTGTTCCTTGTTTCAATCGAACCATCGGGTAAACCTATTTGGCAGACCTTGTTTTGGTCATAGTACCTCGGATTCTGAGAGTCCACAGATTTCAGTGAGGTTGACCGTACTTGACAAACAAAGATGGCTGCGCCTGTAATGAGAAGTATTTTCATTTTATTTCTGCCACAGTGATTTTAAGTAACGTAAATTTTAAATGCTGTTGCATTGCGCAGTCTTTCTGTTTGAGCAATGCAATGTAAATTTTAGTTGTTTGCCAATGTGCAAAAGAGGATAATGTAGCTCATAATAACAATGACTCGGCAATGACTGTTCTTCCCCAACTCGCCATGTAGTGAGGCCCACAAAGACAAACGGAAGCGCTATAAGTGCTACAAGCCAGGAAATCACGCCACAAGAACAACTTGTGCGGGTGGTGTACGATGCATCTTGAACACACCATTACTTCAGTCTGGCGGATCTGGCATACCAATCTAATCAAACCAGGTCGACTAATCGGCAGACAAGGAAGCGTTTTAGAAACAGTGGGACATTTCCTCACTATTATGACTACCTATCTCTACCAGTACACTGACTATCTTTACTTTAATTTATAGTCAAGTGAAGCTTACAGTTTAGCCTTGTTCATTGTTTAGTTAAATGTGGTTGTGTTTAGTTTGGATTGGTTGAGTTGAGATTTACTTTTTCTGGTCGGCTGCACTAGTTTAACTGTGTTAATTAAGACGCCTTGCTCTTAATGGTGACCTTAGCAAAGACATGAGGATCATAAAATCAAACAGGAAAGAACTGAATATTATATAAAGAGATTAGTGTTGGGAGGATACAGATAATGAAAGATGGAGAAGGAAAGAAAGGCAGACCGCAGACGAAAGAGCAGGCAGATAGATGGATGGATGGATGGATGGAAAAGGGATGGAAAGAGAAATATCTTGAACAAGACAAGGAGAAAAGAGCAAAAACACAAAAACACAAACAAAAAACTAAAAGTAACATTTTGACAAACAACGAGAGACGGAATATGCGGTGTGACAGAAGAATGACAGATATATACAAATGACAACAAAGGACAGCTGACAAACCCGATAAGAACTATTTTTGATTAGAAAGAGAGAGAGAGAGAGAGAGAGAGAGAGAGAGAGAGAGAGAGAGAGAGAGAGAGAGAGAGAGAGAGAGAGAGAGAGAGAGAGAGAGAGAGAGAGAGAGAGAGAGAGAGAGAGAGAGAGAGAGAGAGAGAGAGAGAGAGAGAGAGAGAGAGAGAATCTGGGTTAAAATTACCCATGCCAATTCTCGTCTTTCTAATCATGCAGCTTGTTGACTCTGATTCATCAAGGGCCTGTTTCATTACAGTAAGCATGATTAATTCATGGCACGGCCCTTGAGACTTCTTAAACACTGTTAACACCGCTACTTGTTCTAAATACTTCACCCTCTCTTGTCAGCGGCAGTAGGCTTCCGTCTTATGTGCTTGTAAATATCCATGTCTCTCGAGTTTTACTGTTTACTTCTTCCCCAACATAGTCTCCATCTTGCAGCTGATCTTGTTCCCTTTTCCATGTGGCAGACCCGCCTTGGTGGAGGTGTTCAGAATCCACTTGTCTACCAGGGAAAGGGAAACACCTCGATACAGTCGACCTATCTGCTGGCTGGTCCACCCGGGCCTCAGTAATTAAGGTCTGTCTCTCTGTCTCTGTCTCTGTCTCTCTCTGTCCTCTGTCTCTCTCTCTCTCTCTCTCTCTCTCTCTCTCTCTCTCTCTCTCTCTCTCTCTCTCTCTCTCTCTCTCTCTCTCTCTCTCTCTCTCTCTCTCTCTCTCTCTCTCTCTCTCTCTCTCCTCTCGTCTCTCTCTCTCTCTCTCTCTCTCTCTCTCTCTCTCTCTCTCTCTCTCTCTCTCTCTCTCTCCCTGCCTTTCCTTCTATGATTCCCAGGACGATGCCTCTGAGTTGGAGCGGTCCAGCTTCTTGGTTCTTTGATTGCTTTTACTCCCATCGCTTTCAGCACACGTTGAAGGCGTGTTGCTGTGCATTAGGGCTGTGCTGTGCTGACGGAAATCGCTGGGCTACATCTAATGCGATTCCAAGAGGCCCAGATCGCTGTGCCGCAGCTCTAGCTCCAGAGCTGTCTCTCTCCTTTTGACGAGCACCCTTTCGATGGTGTGGTTCACCACCAACGACGTCAAAGATATTCAGAGGCTCCGGCTGGCGTCCTGCTCTCTGCCCTGCCCCGGCCCCCTCTGGCTAAGGCGCTGCTGCAACACTGGGTCTGCAGAGCACGGCCAGGGCTAATGCAAATCTAACTCCACTGGTCGGAACCACAGGCAAACTCCCGCCAAAACCAGCCGTTTAGTAAGCAGCAATCTGGGGGTTATGATCATAGGTGAACCTGTGGTTAAGGAGCAGGGAACCCACTGTTTTGGAGGTATTTCGTAAACACTATGTGGTAAAGAAAAAAGTGTTTTGGGCTGAGAGTTTTAGGAATGAGGGGGGCGTGTTATCCCCATGGTTACGACCCATGCCAACCCTATGATACCTTTTTAGTAGCGCCATTGTGTAACTGTTACTAGAGTTATAATGATCGATGTTGTATATGAAATCCGCCACACAACGTAACGTCATACTATATATGTCCGGTAAAGCCTAACTCTTACTTGGATGGGTACATTTAAAATAAATCGCTTCTCAGACGGAGCTTCACTACCCACACACACCGGAGCGTTATACAGTTATACAAGTTTCCGAAAAGCCCAACTTCCTTGTGCACAACGCAGTCAACCGCAATGTTTTTGGGAGAATGGTAGGATTCTACCAATTTTTAAAAATGGGATAGAATTACTATGGTGACGGTCAGTCATATAAGACAAATGACCAGGTTTAAAACAAAAACAAAGTGTTTTGGGTTCACTGGCTCTTTAAGCATTTAACTCCCCTGGGTGTTGTTTTCTGTTGCCCCTCCGGTGTGGAGAGAGTCGACATTTTCACTGAAAATATTGTTCCATCCATGAAATGAATGATGTCATGGCTCGAAATAACAGCAGACCCCACAAGACCTTTAGTTACTGTTCTACACAATTGGGTAGATGTCTTCTTATGTCGGCCCCATCCTAGCTCTTTCCCAATTGTCTGAAAGTTTAGCCGACTGTCCAGGCTCCACCACTGGTTAAATAACTTCTGTTCCGCTGCAGGGGATGACTTGATCTCAAACTTTGATTACTTTGCACTCGAGCTTGAGGGCAGAGGATGTGCACCAAAATAGAAAGTTGACACAGAAGAAGGCGATTGCTAATTGTATCCAGAATTTAGCAATTAGATATGATTATCAAGAAGACTCGATTTCTGTAAACAATTTTTTTGATGGACTGACAAAGCAGTTATTTAATAAACTCAAACTCAATCCAAATGCTGCTGAGTCTTAGCTAAAATCAATTAAAAGGTTTGAACACAACGCTCCGAGTTTGACTTCTCTTCACTCCCTCCCATTAAAACCAATTATTTCTTTGAAAATACTTATACTATTCCTTCTTATTGTTAAACTGTCTTAGCTTATATGTTATCCCCCCCCCCTGGCATTTGGGGTCAGTGTTCAGGCTTTGCTAATCAACACAGCCCTAGAGGAACCTCTAACAAGCTAAACGAGCAGGATCCAGAGGAGCTGGGGTGAACACTACGGGAACTTTCTTCTAAAAACCTCATCATTTCTACTGCTGTGAAATCTAAGAGCAGCCGAGAGAGAGAGAGAGAGAGAGAGAGAGAGAGAGAGAGAGAGAGAGAGAGAGAGAGAGAGAGAGAGAGAGAGAGAGAGAGACAGAGAGACAGAGAGAGAGAGAGAGAGAGAGAGAGAGAGAAGAGAGAGAGAGAGAGAGAGAGAGAGAGAGAAGAGAGAGAGAGAGAGAGAGAGAGAGAGAGAGAGAGAGAGAGAGAGAGAGAGAGAGAGAGAAAGAGAGAGAGAGAGAGAAGAGAGAGAGAGAGAGAGACAGAGAGAGAGAGAGAAAAATAAATAATAATAACTCGGTGATACCAACCCTACCCAGCACTTTTCAAACCACAATCAAGCTCATGGTTATTGTCCCCACCACTTCTAAAAACAAACGGAGGCCCTTGGGTATAGCGAAGTAGACAGACACACGGAGGGAGCGAGAGCGCACTCACCTGTTTGTTCATGAATATGTAGATGATGGGGTTGACCACGGTGGAGCTCTTGGCCAGCAGCGAGGGCACCACGCTCAACGTGGGCCCCACCGCGTCCCGGGGGCCGAACGTTGACAGCAGGGCCACCACCCCGTAGGGCAGCCAGCACAGCAGGTAGCAGCTCACCATGGTAACCACCATCAGCAACACCCGCTGCTCCCGCCGACGGCTCAGCGGCGTGCTGACACGGCTCACCTGGAGGGGGAAGAGGGGGAGGGAGAGAGGGGAGAGGGGGGAGAGAGAGGGGAGGGGGGGAGAGGGAGAGAGAGGTGGAGAGGGGAGGGAGAGATAGAGGGAGGGAGAGAGAGGTGGAGAGAGAGGGGTAGAGAGAGGGGGGAGAGAGGGAGAGAAAGGGGGAGAGGGGAGGGAGAGGGGGAGAGTGAGGGAGGGGGAGAGAGGGAGAGAAAGGGGAGAGAGGGAGGAAAGAGAGGGAGAGACAGGGGGAGAGGGGAGGGAGAGAGAGGGGGAGAGAAAAGGGGAGAGGGGAGGGAGAGAGAGGGGGAGGAGGAGAGGGGAGAGAGGGTGATGAGAGAGGGAGATGAAGGGAGGGGGGAGAGAGGGTGGGAGAGGGAGGGAGGGGAAGAAAGGGAGGGAGAAGTGGAAAGGGAAGGATTTGATGAGGTGAGAGAACAAGGGAATAAGGTGAATGAGGGGGAGAGAAAAGGGGAGGGGGAGGGAGAGAGAAACGGAGAAGGGAGAGGGGGGAGAAAGACAGAAGGAGGGAGTAAGGATGGAGGAATTAAGGAAGAGAGGAAGGATGAGGAGAGAGATAGAAATAGAGGGAAACATGCTTTGGTTGACGTTCTTTTACGGCGTATCCAAAACACCTTGCACTTTAAAAATCCCAATCAGCTTTTCGGTGTATTAAATCTCGGACTATGTGAAGCGTGCACCATGTAAGACTGAATGACACGTGAGTGAAGAACAGATGGGACACGGTCATCACTCCAAAGCGCTGATCGGGTGATTGATTAGAATCAATGAATTCCGGTGATTCATTGATCTTGCCTTTTTATTTTATCCCTTTCTAACCAACACCGCCATACACTGACCTCTCACGTATAAAGACCAGATGCAGTATCTGCATCGCAACACTTCAAGCCTTCTTTGGTAAACATTTAGTGTCACAACCCAGCGACGATAGTGAGGAAGGGACCCCCCTAGCAGTGGAGTTGATCCTGTCCTCCGTGATGTGAGACACACACGTCCCTTCCTGGGGAGAGCTTGTGCAAGAGATGGAGCGGGAAGGGGGTGACGGTGGTGGTGGAGGAGCGGAGGGTACCCCCCCACCTCCCCCCCTCCCCTCCCCACCCCACCTCCCCCACCCTCCACTCCCCCCCCCCCCCGGCCGAGCTACAAGGCGTCGCTGCAGACAGCCGTCCTCCCCTGTGCCTGATTCAAACGCAGAGCGATGTTCTAGCGGTTTATTTAGACCGTGGGAATGCATGGATAAGAAGAGATAAATAAGATCAACCTTTATTCACCTCCAGAGGGGGAGATTCAGGGGTCATGGCCGCAACAGCCGTGAGAGTAAGAGTACAGAACCAAACCAAGAATACAAATAGTAATAAGAATTAAAAAAAAAATAAAAATAAGTATCAAGTAAATCAATACAAATAAGAGCAGCTAGCGCTGGGTATCTATGCTGGTTTTCTGAGAGTGAATGTGTGAAGATATGTACAGTATGTCAATACATAGTCTATCAATAATTAGTCTCAGCCTATCAAACTCTGTCTATCAATGCGTATACATGAATGAATACAGAACATGAATCAATACGTCAATGAATGAATGAGTCCATGCACAAGTCTGCCAGAGAGAAAGATACTTTTCTGTTTTATATTCTGTTTTATAAGTATAGTTCCATTGAGAACTTTATATATTGTCTGTATTGAACCCTAAAGTTTTCTATAGGAACGCTGTGAAGAGTGCTGTGAAATCAAACTCTGCTGTGAAAGTGAGAGTGCTGAATTTGTTGCAGTAAATGCAAACACTGAAGTAAACGTATGACACCTTTTGATTGTTTTACTTAATAAATAAATAAATGGAAATTGTTTCTTTACCTTAAAAAAGCACACACACACACACACACACACACACACACACACACACACACACACACACACACACACACACACACACACACACACACACACACACACACACACACACACACACACACACACACACACACACCACTCTCTTTTCACTTCACCGCAAACACTCCCTACTCGCTCCCCCTCTTCTTCTCCTTTTATCTGTCCTGTGTTTGGGCTGTCTGAATTGGGCTGTTTGATTTCTTGAGTACACAGGGCACTCTCAGTCGCATTCTGCCGTGCAGAACGCCAACACGGTGTGGTGAAGTGAAGGGACCGCGGCGGACGGCACAGAGATCA
The DNA here is from genome assembly GCA_900291075.1 of Melanogrammus aeglefinus. Classification (NCBI taxonomy): domain Eukaryota; kingdom Metazoa; phylum Chordata; class Actinopteri; order Gadiformes; family Gadidae; genus Melanogrammus; species Melanogrammus aeglefinus. The sequence continues at coordinate 68,927 of OLKM01001929.1, forward strand.
GCGATTGGCTGCTGGGCCCCGACTTTGGTTATGGTGTGAGAAGAAGGTTCCTAATTACTGCCTGTGAAAATCAAGAAGAGGAGCTCATTTGACATCAATTAAAACGCTGTATTTAACGCATTGTTTAACGCATTAAATACCACGTTTACTGAAGTGGTAAAGTGTAGCAAAAGGCCATGCAATGCGGCATTTTGACTACAACTGCATTTTTGACACTGTAAAATGTGGCGTCATGAAGCATGCATGCCAAATTGTATGTGACCCTTTTCTTTCCACCTTCCCCACACACACATGCATACACACACGCACACACACACACACACACACACACACACACACACACACACACACACACACACACACACACACACACACACACACACACACACACACACACACACACACACACACACACACACACACACACACACACACACACACACTAGGGGTATAGGACAGTTCATGCTAGAACTACCCTGAGGATTGTAACAAATTGAATGATTTGAGTGTTTGTGTGAAACCAAGCATGGCGTCTAAATCACCGAAGAAGAAGCCATCACTCCCATGAGGCCTGACCTGCCTCTCTCTCTCTCTCTCTCTCTCCTTCTCTCGGTCCCACTCTCAAGCTCTCCCAAGTCCATTAACACACATGTAGTCCCAGGTGAGAGATAGAGAGATATACACATAGATATCACAGAGAGATAAAGTGAGAGAGGGGGAGAGAGAGAGAGAGAGAGAGAGAGAGAGAGAGAGAGAGAGAGAGAGAGAGAGAGAGGGAGAGGGAGAGAGAGAGAGAGAGAGAGAAAGAGAGAGAGAGAGTGTGCAAACAAGGACATAAGAAGAAAAAGTTGACATCCAATTTCACACTATTCCTTTTGCAATCAAACTTGCACACAGACACACACAGACACACACAGACACACACAGACACACACAGACACACACACACACACACACACACACACACACACACACACACACACAAGCCTGGATATATTCAGTTTTACCTAAGAAAAGTGACGCAACGCAATGCAACCGCCCACAAAATAGCCTTGCACGACTTAAACATGACCTCAGGTGCCTCAACGCGACAAATCGCAAAGCGACATGACATTTCCTCACATCACATCGCATCACATCATCGGACATCGGCGTGACCGAACGTATCGCGACGTCGTGACTGGCCGCGGCCCCCCTCACCTGACGGACGGCGAGCAGAAGGCGGCCGTAGCAGTACAGGATGACAGCAAAGGGCAGCGCCAGGCAGAACAGGAACAGACACAGGATGTAGGACACGTTGTTGGCCTGGCCGCGGCCCCCCTCACCTGACGGACGGCGAGCAGAAGGCGGCCGTAGCAGTACAGGATGACAGCAAAGGGCAGCGCCAGGCAGAACAGGAACAGACACAGGATGTAGGACACGTTGTTGGCCGTCTGCGTGTGCCAGTCCACGGAGCAGGAGATGCCGGGGCCCTCGGGCCCGTAGCTGCTCCAGCCCAGCAGCGGGGGCACGGTCCAGGCCACGGCGTACAGCCAGGAGAAGCAGATGCCCAGCAGGGCGGGGCCGTAGCTGCGGGAGTCGGCGGCGGCGGTGCCCAGGATGGTGCAGAGGCGCTCGTACGACAGCACCGCCAGCGTGATCAGAGACACGATGCCTGGGAGGGGAGGAGGAGGTGGAGGGAGAAGGTGGAGGAGGGGGAGGTGGAGATAGAGGAGGAGGAAGAGGAGGAGGAGGGGGAGGAGGGAGAGGAGGAGGTGGAGGGGGAGGTGGAGGGGAAGGTGGAGAGAGGAGAGGAGGAGGGAGAGGAGGAGGGAGAGGGGAGGTGGAGGAGGTGGAGGGGAGGTGGAGGGGAAGGTGGAGGAGGGAGAGGAGGAGGGAGAGGAGGAGGTGGAGGGGGAGGTGGAGGGGGAGGATGAGGAGGAGGGAGAGGATGAGGAGGGAGGAGCGGGAGGAGAGAGCAGGAGGAGGGAGAGGAGGGAGGTAGAGGGGGAGTTGGAGGGTGGAGGAGGAGAGAGAGGAGGAGGGAGGAGGTGCAGGAGGATGAGGGAGAGGATAAGGAGGGAGGAGCAGGAGGAGGGAGGAGCAGGAGGAGGAGGAGAAGGATGGAGGGGAGGAGGAGGGAGGAGGAGGTGGATGATGGAGAGGATGTGGGGAGGAAGAAGAGAAAGGGAAAAGAGAGAGTTGGGAGAAAGAGGAAGAGGATGGCGAGCAGGGGGAGGGAAAGGACGAGGGGGCAGAGGGAAAGGATGAGGAGGGGTGAGAGGAGGAGGAGGGAGAGGGAGGAGAGTAGGAGATATAGTAGGTAGATGAGGTGGGAGGTAAGGGTTGAATAGGATGAGCAGGAAGAGGAAGAAGACGAGGAGGTAAAAGAGGAGAAATAGGTCATGAATATATTACTAACCCTAACTTCAACACATTTATGAGGAGTTAATGCATACATGCATATACACACATTTCAGGACAAGTTGCCTTTAATCTGTGTAAAGGCCACTGGCGTCCATAATTCCCCAACATCCCCAATGTTGCGTCTGCTTTGCCACACATTAGTTTTATCCCAATGGACGTCTGCCTGTTACAGTGCGGTATTAGTTTGAGCGTGCATCACGCCACATCAAGAGATTAGTGCTAGTTGGGGACCATTGAGCTGGGAATCAGGGGTCTGGTAGGAAATGCCTGGGGACGTCTCGGTGACTAGAGTGTACCCTCTGTGGAGTGCAGTGCATGACCGTCTGTAGGGAGCAGGCACTCAGCAGTTTGAGGGTTGAACAGGATCCTTTTGTAGACTGGGCAGAATGGGACTATCCTTAGATAATGGCTGACACAAAGATCTTGTTAAAATAGCAAAATACCTACTCATGACAACGTTTGGCTTGAGAGCTTCACTAAAAAGCACATGAAAGCAAAGCTTAACTGATGGGAGAGGGAATGAGAGGATATTTTGGGAGACATCAACCAGGAATAATGGCGTTGTTATGCTACGTTCCTGCACTAAATGTCCTGCCACGCGCATAGACATCCCTGGTGATGGTATTTCACATCATGCAATGTGTCTGAGACAGTTCTAAGTATGTTCGTATGGGGATATCTATGAGGTGGTTAAGTTGCATAATGCATTATAGACTTGATTTGGGAACTTGAATAAAAAGTGGTAACTTTCACTCATATTCAACATATTCACACAACTACATTTTCACATGGTTCTGAATGCGATCTAAAGAAAAAAGAATCACTTAAGTTTACATGATGACTATGAAAAATAGCTTTACATTTTTTTTCTTTTTAAATGTTTTTACTTTATTTCATTTTCAAGGAAAACTGAACATGGTGAATACAGTCTCCGAATGCACCTTCACAAATACGACTTCACATGATTGTTTGCCTGAATGGTCATAGATTTGGGGTCTATAGCTAAACAGCACCATGGTATGCTTATTGTAAGCCATTCAATTGGCTAAGACCTCGATTTTTGTATTGACCACCGTCAAATCATCTGCTTTCGCTCGAGAAGGGCCATTACGCAAACGGGGAGATCACCTGTCTGGGCTGTCTTATCTAAGTGATGCTGAAGAGGAGTCAAGTTGATTGCTCAAACAATTTGTTAATTTAAAAGGCACCTTAGAATATGTATCTTCTTTCCCTTTATGGCTATGTATTCTATAATGTAGGACCTAGTTTACACTGAAGACAAAACAATTTAACGCAGCTCAGCAGACAGCACGAAATGTTGTTAGGAGGGTGCTGGGGTTTACAGTAAAAGAGGGCTTCAGTCATTTATCTTTAAATTAGTAGAAAAATGACTGAAGGTTGATATTAATGGGATGATTGTCCGTCTGGGTTTGTGTAAATTAAACCCTAGGAAGAACTCATGAACTTGTTAGCGATGTAAACAGTGCTTCCATTCTAAGCATGAATCTACTTCATTAGAGGCCGGTTCCTACCACAGCAACCGAGAACAAATCTATCGGGGGAAGCTAGAAATATTTTGTTCATATGAAATGTTCACATTCATCATGACACATGTAGTAGTAACGAGCCTGGCATGTTCTTTCACCTGGCTGTTTTTTTTTTTTTTACAAATCTCTCTTCTATCATTCTGTGTTGAACTAACAAAGGTCCATTTGAACGATGGCTATGTCTTCTATAAAGTCCTTTGCTTGATGCGGAGGCTGTGGACGTAAGGGTGTTGGGGATGACTATGAATGGAATTGTATTACAATTCAACAAAATTGCATTGGAAAAAAAAAGAGCACACACACATCGTCTTACTTTCATACTTTTTCTGCTAATCTGCACTCTATTGTACACCTGCACATTGTTTTACCATCACGTCTGTTAAAATCTGTCGTGTGTCAAAACAGGGACAATGACAATAGCGTTGAGGCAACACAAAGAGTGGCATTCATCACAATAAAACGTTTTGGAGTGTTTTGGAGTACTTTGCTCTCATCAAATTCCTGGGATACGCAATTGATGACAAACGAGTTCCTTGTTCAGATCCTGCTGAGGAGCACTTAGTGTGCATTCACCTGCCACGACTGTAAACAATGGCAACACAGCATGTCCATCTTTGTGAATCAACATGCGTCGGTTAGGACCGAGGATGTAGACAACATAATAGCGAATCGCAATGCAAGTGCTTTACAAAATGTCTCATCACAAAGAACATAGTGATATATTGCTATAGTTTATATTCGTGGAAGGCGCATTTACACAAAATGCTTTAAGGCAGAATCAGCAACGCAACAAAGTAATTCTGACAAGTGATATTGTTAACGGATTAATTACTGAAGCCAGGAGAGACGGCTACGATGGTTTGATAATAAATGCAATATTGCCTTTTAGCGACAATTCCACAATAAACCACGAAACAGTAAATAATCTCAATATGATAAACGCCATCCTCCTATGAGAATGAAGCATTGTCTGTCTCATAATGTATTTATATCAGGGTTTTTCAATGAGAGGCTGTCTCTCTCTCTCTCTCACACACACACACACACACACACACACACACACACACACACACACACACACACACACACACACACACACACACACACACACACACACACACACACACACACACACACAACCACACACCACACACAACACACACCACACACACACACACACACACACACACACACACAGACACACACCATTCCCTTCTGCCAGTCAGACTGACAGATAGATAGATATCGTACTCCATTGACACGTTGACACGCCTCCCCATTTCCCCGCCACAGAGCCCAGCCCAGGCACCGCGATCGAACCGTCGCCGAGGCAAAACCGGAGCACCCAGGACCATTAGCGGATTAGCAAATGAGCTGGACATGGCCACCAGCCGCCAGCCCGGCCTCCGTACAGACATGTCTAGAGACTCAATTATAATGAACAGAGCCTAAGTCAACAACGAACACCCAGGGCTGGGGCCGGGATGGGGAGGGAGCAGCCTGCAGGGAGCCCGCAGGTCAGACCCAGAACGTCTCTCCAGTTAGACCTGGATTGGCTGGAAGAATTCAGCAGAATCCAGGAAACATTTAACTATTCATACAATGTCAGTTTCCTATTATTGCAGCCAGCCGACCTGAACAAATGGACCTCTTTATCCCCTGATTGAAATCGACTTGCGCATGAGTTCCTCTCCCTGCGCTCCATCCATGTGATCGATGAAAGAGACACAAACACGCACATTTTGAGGTTGCTAAAAGTGGTATTTTTTTTGATTTCTATAAAACTGTGACATTGATTTTATGTTATTCTATGATCTTACCTGTCAAGGCTTTCACCAACAGGAACATTCTGACCCTTAACAGTGAAAATGCTAATCAGCCTAAGAAATTATAGCAATCTAACTCAAAATCAATGTTGACGGGAAGCAAAGGTGTAACTTTGTTACCTTATCATCAACAATGTTGAAAATCACTTTCAGCAAAAGCATATTTTCCTATTTTATGTCAGAAGGAAATTTCCTCTTTTAAAGTGCAAGGTGTGAGTGTGATCAGCCATTACAAGCTGTTGGGAAATCTCCCTTTTACTGTGCATTAGTGCCATGACAAGTGGACAAGTGCCCACCTAGATTCATGATGGATAGAAAAGTAACATTTGACCACAGTCCACTGGGTAGGCTGGTAGACTGATCTATCCAGTAAATATCTAGGTGGGCACGCCCACTTGTGATGTAATTAAGGCACAGGGAAGGGGAGATTTTCAGACGGCTTGAAATAGCTAATCACACTCACACTGGGTTGTATAATAAGGGGGTGGTATAATTTTAATCTCTATTCAATATGTTTTATTTAGAAGTTGTTGTGTCTGAAGAAACAAACACATGTAAGCAACAACAAGAAAAAAAATATATAAAATGCAGTATACACTCTACAACTGATTTGCATTGCTACACAAAACCTTCTGTTTCTAGCTTGGGCTTAAGTGTTTGTGTCTGCCGCACCACCAACATGTCCTGGGGCATGCTAGGTGCTGGTGGGAGACCTTGGGGTTTCCTCTCGTAAAGCATCTGCAATTTAAGATCGGAGCCTGGCTCTCCACGAGTGTGTCGAGTCACTAGCAAACACTGAAAAAAACGAAATGGCAGTGTAGTGGTGGCATCCTCAGCAGTGACCTCAAAAGCCACACATACACCTCAAGAACCGTGGTCTACCTGAGGTCGACATCAATTAAAGTCAATTTTTTATTACATTATTTTTAATTCAATAATGACTTCCGATTTTCTAAGAACAACAAACATATTTGAAAACGTAGGCTTTTAATTAGGCTTTAATTATCATTTGGTTCAACAAGTCGATGGTTGCCATCAAGACCAGTCGTGCTTGAAAGGCTAACTCTTGATTACCTATTCAAGACACTTTGACGCATGCCCCTTACCACATTTCATAACATATTATAGTGGGACATATTTTCATATTTATTTGTCTATTGTCAACACCTAATTAGCCTTTGCCTACTAGTGCTATAGCTCCATATTGTGTCCACATATGTGTAGAAAGGTTGTTTTATTTTATAAGTCACAAATTGCATAGGCCTACCATAGCCGTACTGCTATAAGAACATTTTTTTGGTTTTGAGTTTTCCAATTTGGAGCAACAGCTTTCAGAACTGACAAGAAAGCACGTGGCACTTCACACCTTTAAATTCATTTTTTTTCTTAAAATCCAACAGTGATCTAACGAGCATGCGTGCTCAAAATAATAAATAGTAGCTTTAATTTGAATGCGAAGTGAACGATCAATCAAAAAAATAACTTACCCAAACACGCGTTAACGAACCCGTACCAAACGCAGCCGCTGCGTCCAATCAGCCACCGGCCCTGGGCGCTCGCCGCGAAGCTGAACGGCGTTCCCAGCACGCTCACGAGCAGGTCGCTCAGGGAGATGCTCACGAGCATGCAGTTGATGGGTGAGCGCAACGTCCGGTAGCGGCAGAACAAAGTGATAACAATGAAGTTGTTGAGGAACCCTAAGGTGCCGATGATCCCAAGACACACGGCAACCACCAGTTGTCCCGTGCGCGTGAGAGAGCTCGAATCCTCCCCCGTGCCGCCGCCGCCGCCGCCGCCACCACCGACATCTCCGTCTCCTATCGCGGGACAGCTCGGGCAGCCGAAGCTCGCATTGGACACGACCATGCCGTCCACGACGCGCGAGCTCACATTCTGCCCCCACGTTTGGCGCGAAACTGAACCATTCGATTCGGGTAACAGCGTGAGCGGTGTGGGAAAAGTGCGCGAACAGAGAGGACGCACGCGGAGTTAACCGGTTCCCCGGTTTCCAAAGTGTTAACTTAAAGTGCTCTGGTTCCGGGGAGGACGTCTTGAGTGGAGGTTAGGAGGAAAGGAACCGCGGGACTGTGTTTTGTGAGGCCAAGCCCTCCTCTGTCTCGCGCGCAGAATCCCCCGTGCAATTCCTGTTTAATGTGCTTTTATCACCGACCTCCTTGCAAGGCGAGGCGCGCGCAAAGGAGTAGACAGTTTCCCCCCACCCCCGACCCCCATTCTAGCCCACTGCACACAAACACACACAAACCAACAAACATTGTTGCGCGGTGTGCGCGCGCAAGTGTGCGTGCGCTATGTAGGGGCTATATGTTAGATTGAGAAGATAAAGTTAATCTCCAAAATATATTTTTTAACTATAAGGTTGTGAACGAAATATAGCATGTATCAAGATAGCACTTTCTATTGCAGCTTTGCAGAAAAGTGCTTTCAGCATAAAGGATGAAGCAAATACAGTAACTGTAGGCTTATTTGAAGTAAGTGCATTTGTAGTAGAGTAACTGAAAATAGAATTTGTATATAGAATAGATGTTTAGATCTGATCCATAATTAATGGTAGAATTTGAATGGAACATGTACAATGGCAAGTCCCATTCTGACAGCTCTGTCTTTTTGACGTCAGCTATTATAATAAGTGTTCTTTCAGACAAAATATGAAGGCCTTCACCACATAATTGTTCTCGTAGTGAGCGAGTGAAGATGCGAGTGACATGTCAGTGACACATATATATGAGTCTGCTTCACACATGGCAAAGGCACGAGAGCAGGACTGAGAGAGCAAGAAACAGGGAGAGAGAGTTTGCAAGGGAGGGAGAGAGATAGAGAGTGTACGAGAGAGAGGGAGGGAGAGTGAGAGAGAGAGAGAGAGAGAGAGAGAGAGAGAGAGAGAGAGAGAGAGAGAGAGAGAGAGAGAGAGAGAGAGAGAGAGAGAGAGAGAGAGAGAGAGAGAGAGAGAGAGAACGAGAGAGCATGTGAGAAAGTATGGGCAGTGTTGGGAAGGTTACTTTTTAAATGTATCCAATTACAGAATACAGAATACATGCCCAAAAATAGTAATATGTAACGTATTCCGTTACATCACTTAATCTGAGTATTGTATTCAGAATAATTGGATTAATTCCACATTGAATTGCATTTTATATGTGTCGGAATGATCAAATCCTGCTGACTAAACAAGCCTATTCTGGTGTGTCCTTCTGTTCTAACTGGCTGAATGTGTCAGGCCCAAGTCTTCTTGAATGTTTATGATGTTTATTTACTCAGCTGTTAAAGTGGAAAATATATAAACATAAAATATTCTGTTTCTGTACAGAATTTGCGATTACATCTAAAAAAAAGAAAATATTTAGGGCGTATTCACATTGGTTTGGTGCAGTTCCTTTTCACATTGCAATTGCAACCTGAATTTCAGCAACGCATATGTGAGCAAAGATCGTTAAATAACTGAACAAAAAGTTCTGGGACGGGGAGGTCTTGGCATTCACACCAACGCAAGCGTACCGAACCAAGGGGGACCAAACTTGTTTAGTATGCACTAAATCAGGGGTCTCAAACTCAATTTACCTGGGGGCCGCTGGAGGTAGAGTCTGGGTGAGGCTGGGCCGCATCAAGTATTCCACAAAAAAGTACAAATATCCAGTCTTCTCAAGCTTTACCAGTGCTGCAACATGAATGCTTTTTTTTGAACATGAACGGCTCTTTAAAACATGAACCTTCTTCAGAACATGAACTGTCCATATGGCTTTTCTTGCCTACTTCTCCTGATCACTGCTGCTCTTCATCTGTTCATCATTTTAACACGGGAAGAAAAAAAAGAAAAAAGCCTTAAGGCCCTTTCACACCGGAGACGTATTTTTCGTGCGAATAATTCGCGCGTCAATATTTTTTTTAGAACCCCGGTTTTCATCACGGGTCGATTCACACCGACCGCGAATGTGTGTCGCGGCGAAAAAAGCGGCATAATTTTTTTTCCCGTCGTGCGGTCGAATTTTCCGAGCTTTCGCCCCGCGAATAAACGCATCAACCAATCATGTGGCGTGAAAAGGAGGTACGTCACAACCCCTACGTCACAACACTGACAACACTGGCGGATCTGTTGATAGTCTGTGTCTCTCATTACCCTGTCTTGTTTGACAAAAAACACAAAGATTACAAGGACAATGATCTGAAGGACAATGTGTGGCAAAGCATTGCCGATCATCTTGGCTATCAAGACAGTGAGTTGTTGTTGGATGTAGTAGAGTTGGTAACAAGACGGCAGCGGTCGGGGTTTTGCTAACGTAAACAAACCGGAGTATAGCCTGTGAATATTCTCATTTGTCCCGCTCATAGTTATCGCAAAGGAATTTTAAATCGAAAGCATCTGGACTTGGTTATTTGTCTAGGAGCGTAGGTAGGAGTGGGCCTGGCCGGGCCAGTGCCGCCCACACGAATCACTGGCCCGCCTGAACGTTTTATAAGAAGAAAAATGTAATTGATTAAATTAAATTAACTGCAGTTAATCGACCGTGTTCAATGGGAGTTGTTCTGTGAAATATAAACAAACAAAGCCGACAGATGTAGCGGATCTCTGTTTAAAACGTTGGTGCAGCGCACAAGAGAGAGAGGAGGGGAAAAGAGACAATGTTACCTGTTGTATAATAGCTACTGGTATAATAGCTATCAGGTTATGTGCTTTCAAGTACTAAATTAGAATACATGATTTCTCAAAACATACATGACGTCATTGAAGTATAAAAACAAAGTACATAACGTCCCAGAACATATCCAATTGTAATGGACTCAGCACGGTCGCTAAAACACAGAGACCAGTGATTACGAGCCAAACAGCTGCAGACACTGATAACTGATCACTGTCTGAAGAGTTTGAAAGTAGCCTCTAACTTCATGACCGCAGCTCAAACAGACCCGGTGCTTCAGCATGGTGACGCTTTGATAACACAGCTGATCTGCGCTGGTTTACAGTAGCCTATCCTCCCGTATATCAGCCGACCGGAGCTTCATTTAAAAAAAAATTAAAAAAGCGCTCCTCGCGGTGGAGCGGAGTTTCCTCTAGGACAGCTGATCAGCTGACATGTGGTCAAGACGTAGGACAAGGCGGAGGACAAGCTCATCATCACTTCAGGATGTTGCTGAATCCATCATTTTCTGAATGAACTCCCGCGGTCGCGAAACTTTGGTTTATAATTGTCGCATCTGTCGCTTATTCGCGTCGCCGCCGGTGTGAATGGTTTTGATGCGAAATATTTGGCCGCGAATATTTCGCAATTTCGTGTCGTTTATTCGTTACGTCCGCGGTGTGAAAGGGCCTTTAGACGCGCAGATGATTGCGGCAGAGAAACTGAGAAGTTCTAACTTCCAGGGTCGAATATTTTTGAGAGATGCATGTAATAATTTCCTAAATGTATTACATGATTTTATCTCATGATATATAAATTTAAATTAATATGTGTCGCCCTCAACACACAGGAAGACACACACACACACACACACCTACCGACATATCCAGGCCTATGCAGTTATAAAATGCAATCAAACATGTCAAAACGTAAGACATTTTCTATAAATACCCTACCAACGTTTGCAGTGAGAAAAACTGACGCACATTTCATGCTCAGGGATATGATGCTCCACAACTTGAGGAACTCGGTTGCTAAGTGGTTAGTTTCAGATGCTTCAGTAAGCTTTATAAATGAGGCCCCCGGGCAAAAAAAAAAAAAAGTATATATATTATTTTAAATGTAAAAAAAAAAAAGGGACTAAACTTTGATGTCAAGTAGGGGGCCACAATATATCGTCCGGCGGGCCGCAATTGGCCCGCGGGCCACGAGTTTGAGGCCACTGCACTAAATGCTGTTGGTGTGAAAGCACGAATAAACCAGGTCCATTATCATAAATTAATGGACGACGCGGAGGCGTGAACCGATGTTGCTTCCGCGAAGTCCATTAATTTATGATAATCGGACACCTCGAAGGGCATTATCCCCCTTATACCATGGTCACTTACGAGAAAAATACATATTAAATCATTCACTCATTATTTAATGTTGTTTTAACCATTAAAATCATAAGTTTTTCACAAGAAGCGGCTGAGCGAACTATTTAACATCTCCTGTCCGCAGGCGTTGTCATGGAAACCTGCCCGGAACATCGCAATGGCGTATTGCCGTTTTGATAAATAAACTGTGAAATAACGTATGTTCTGTGACTCAGTTGCCACGGTTACCAAAGCGTTTGAGCCAGCGCAGTCATTTAGAACTGTCATCAGCCAATTTGACCGGAACATCTTCATAGGTGTCCATTATCACTTTTTAATGGACACCCAGCAGCCAATCAGAATCGAGTATTCACCCAGACCATGGTATAAGCATGTGTATTAGGCGTGTAGGAACAATTTTGTGTTGATTGCATCGATCAATATTTGTATTAATCTATTATGACTTACTGGGAGGAAAGACACAAATTTTCTTCAAACAATATGGAGGATATAATCAATCCTTTACTTATGTTAAGTGTAATCATCTACCGTGAGTGTGTGTGAGTGTGTGTGTACCTTATTCAGAGGTCAGGGAGGTAATTTAACTTACAAAATTGACAATCAATGCTCTTGGCTCCGCAACTCACACTCTCACTCTCTCTCTCTCTCTCTCTCTCTCTCGCCCTCTCTCTCTCGCCCTCTCTCTCTCTCTCTCTCTCTCTCTCTCTCTCTCTCTCTCTCTCTCTCTCTCTTCTCTCTCTCTCTCTCTCTCTCTCTCTCTCTCTCTCTCTCTCTCTCTCTCTCTCTCTCTCTCTCTCTCTCTCTCTCTCTCTCTCTCTCTCTCTCTCTCTCTGCCTTACTTCCAACGTCCAGCCTTCTCATTATACTCTCCATCTCAGTCTCAATTATGTGGGTGGACAGTATAGACACACACGCACAAACACACACAAACAATAGTACACACAGACACACACACACACACACACACACACACACACACACACACACACACCACACACACACACACACACACACACACACACACAACATCCATGAATGCTTTCAAACAAGCATGGACAAAAGCACACTGGCCCACATACACAGATTCACGTTCACAAAAACACACACACTCACAAACACATAACACACACACACATAAACATACAAACACCACAAACTCTCTCTCACACCCATATGATTTGTACAATAGGAGAGAGCACTAAAATAAAGTATTGTAACACCCTGGGAGATCTGCGCAGAAATGGACCAGACATTCAACAGGTCTCTATTTCTCTGTTTCTCCCACGTTTGAGAAAGCAGCATGTTTGGCCGACAGACCAAACATGCTGCCACTTCCCCCTCAGACTTGGTGAGGTTGAGGGTTATAGAGAGGCTGTTTAAACAAACACTGTTTCTATTCTTTAGGCCTTTTTTGCATCTTAAGCTTGACTTTCTTTTAGCTGACAATTAGATGAAGGACATTTTGTTCGCTCTCAATATTTCAAGGGCTTTATTGACATGGAAAACATACAAACACATCTCTCTCTCTTTCTCTCTAATATCCCTCAATCAGGCTCGATTCAATTCAATTCAAAAGAGCTTCCCTGGCATGACACTTTTCTTTTACCTAAAGTATCAACAAAACATCCGGTGGTCGATAGTGTCTGAATACAAATACATAATTAACTTACACAAGAGGAGCATGTAGGATATATAGGGTACTCGGCTTTGTATGATTTTTCATTAATGTGTCAAATAAACACTAGTGGATTGTTCATGCACTTCATGCGAGTAATTTCACACCAACTTTTTGATTTCAAATCTTCCAACTGAAAGCACAAATTGTTCTCTTTTGGCGTCTTAGAATCAACAGCGTCTTGGGTCTGTCCCCTCTCTGTATTCCTCCAACTCGACTAAAAACTCGTCCTTGAAACTGCCAAATTGAAACTAGCGAGAAGATGCACAGAAAACAAGAGGTGTATAGTCTGTGAGGGGCCCAGAGGTGGTGTTGTCGGGGCCAGATTCATTTTTTTTAACTGCAGGGGCCCTATAGCATAACTACAGTTATGTCATTGTGTATGATATGGGGGTGCATCATAATGCCTACAGTTGGATAAGGACAACGATATTAGGAACAGATTTAACAAGAACGCATCCCCCCCCTCCACCCCTGCAATATGCAACAACTGACCTATACACTCTTATTTTATTTATTGATATACCCACAGAGGCTACGTACTTTCTTCAAAAACAGTTTGTTCCATGCCGTTCATCAGACATGGGTAAAAATAGACTTCAAGACTAGCATCTATTTCAGAAGCTGGCAGATGGGGTCTCTGTTTACTGTTAACCTCAGTCCCCGCATTGTAACGTTTGAACTCCCCAGTTGTCAAACCTAACATTAATTTCAACTTAATGCAACCAAAAAAGAACATGAAAAGGTTAGTGTTATACAACAGAAGGACCAGGCAACCTCATAAGTGATCATTTACCAAGCCAGTATATCCTTATCTAAACATCATGTATCATCTTATCAGGAGAGTGAAGGTAGGACAGGTGGAGGAGGGACAGGTGGAGGAGTGGCAGGTGAGAAGGGATAGGTGGAGGAGTGGCAGGTGAGGAGGGACAGGTGGAGGAGTGACAGGTGAGGAGGGACAGGTGGAGTAGTGGCAGGTGGAGGAGTGGCAGGTGAGGAGGGACAGGTGGAGGAGTGAGTGGTGGAGGAGTGACAGGTGGAGGAGTGACAGGTGAGGAGGGACAGGTGTAGGAGTGACAGGTGAAGGAGTGGAGGAGTGACAGGTGGAGGAGTGAGTGGTGGAGGAGTGAGTGGTGGAGGAGTGAGGGGGGAGGAGTGATGGGTGAGTAGTGGTAGGTGGAGGAGTGAGTGAGTGATGGAGGAGTTTCAGGTGGAGGAGTGACATGTGGAGGAGTTTCAGGTGGAGGAGTGACATGTGGAGGAGTGACAGGTGGAGGAGTGACATGTGGAGGAGTGACAGATGGAGGAGTGACAGGTGGAGGAGCGACGACTGGAGGAAGAGTGGTGACAGGTGGAGGAGTGAGGTGAGGTCTTAAATGGATGGGTGATGATGAATTTTTTAAATAGTGTGCCTTTTAGTGTCAGGGCGTGGGGGGGGGGGGTTAACATTGCTTCATGAGTGTAATGGTTAGTGCATTTGTTATGGTTTAGTTCAGTACTGATACTGTACATTATGGTTGTTTATGGTGTTAAAAGACATAATGAAAACATTAATGTCACGTAGGAACATTAAATTGAACAAAATCATTTCTTTGTGTCCAGCATCAATTGATACAGAAAGGGCACAAATTAGCGCATTCAAATCCACAAGGATGCAGAGAATAAAGTGGCTGACCCTCAGAATACCCTTGGGGGGAGAGAGAGAGAGAGAGAGAGAGAGAGAGAGAGAGAGAGAGAGAGAGAGGAGAGAGAGAGAAGATGAGAGAAATGAGAGAGAGAAGAGAGAGACGAGAGAGAGAGAGAGAGAGAGAGAGAGAGAGAGAGAGAGAGAGAGAGAGAGAGAGAGAGAGAGAGGGGGCGAGAGAAGATGATTATGAAGATGGCGATGAAGGTGAATAGGACGCAATAATAACAATAACATGTAACGTGTCGGTGCGCCCGAGATCTAAGGGAACAAAAAATAAGAATCTTCACCATCATCCTCATCATCTTGTTTTTTTTCCTTTTTTTTCTCAACTCTACAAATGTGTAAAACATGCTATAACCGGTTTATGTAGCACGTTAAATAGCACGTTCATTTTCGCAGTTTGCTGACAGTCAGGTGAGATCCCCCTCTTGATTATTGCTGCCTATCAGTATGAACCTGACAGACAAGGGAACATTATGTTTAGCCTACATTGTACTACTGAATTGAACATGGATTAAACACCCGGTATAGCATCTCTGTCTCTCTATCTCTCATCGTAGTGAAGGGAACGCAAACGATATAAAAGATAAATTATTGGAGTGGTGTGGTCTGACTTTGATTATTATTATTATTATTATTATTATTATTATTATTATTATTATTATTGATTGGGTGAAACAGGTTCATACTTACTGGCTGTGAGATTCAAGACGAACGTTAAGAAGCTGTCCAAAACGTCGTCATTGACACTGTTGTAGGGTTGAGAGGAGGGTTGAGAGGAAAAGCAGCAAACAAGATTGTGATTTGAACCTCTAAAGTGCCATTTAAGGCATTATGAGCTACAATAGTGTAAACTCTGGCTTTTTGAAAGCTAATACAGCATATTTCACATTGATTTGACTGATTACACTTGTACAATTAAACATTGTTTTGACCTTTTGGGTTTCCATCGTTTCTGTATGTGCCTGTGATTGTGTGTGTGTGTCGCTCGTGCGTGCGTGCGCATGCGTGTTATATTTAGGCCCCAGGGGGTGGGGGGAGGCTCCATCACGCTCTGACCTCCCACATGCTCTGCAGTCCAGGGCTTCGAAGATCTTCTGTAAGCAGGAGCTAAAGCTGGTAGAAATCTGATCACACACACACACACAACACACACAGTCACACACACACAGTCACGCACACACACACAGTCATGCACACACACTCAATCACAAATGTGTGTGTGTGTGTGTGTGTGTGTGTGTGTGTGTGTGTGTGTGTGTGTGTGTGTGTGTGTGTGTGTGTGTGTGTGTGTGTGTGTGTGTGTGTGTGTGTGTGTGTGTGTGCGCGTACCTGGATCCATCCTCAGGGTAAGACACTTCCTGGCTAAAAGTTTGGTGCTTTGCTGCATTGCGGAGTCACTCCCCGCCACTCTCACCTTGTTTCCATAGTTACCTGGAAGATGTTTACACAACCCCAAGCGCTGAAGCGGAAGAAGAGGAGAGGGAAGGGGAGGAAGGAGTGTTGGAGAAGAGGGAGCTCCAATCTTGCACTCACCCTTTCTGTCCGGGCTTGAAGAGGATAGGAGTTTCTATTCAGTGTTGTCACACAATTAGAATCTGAATCCAAACAAATTTAATCTGCAGGAATCTCCCCACCTTGAAGGAACGTGGCTTTTTTTCATTGATGAAGTCAATATTTTGGAAGTTTTTTCAAAGTAGTCAGTTTGGCAGACGATTTCTTTCAAAGTGGCGTAGGCAAGGCTGAAAATAATCAAAGTATATTATCAATCAAAATTTGAGTAAATATATAGATTCACCTGTAGGAAGCAGAACAAGAGGTAGATATATTTTAAAGCAATAGGTTATCTGGTTTTCTATCTGTGTCTTTGTGGGTTAGGGAAAGGTAATAATGTGGTTAACCCTGTGATCTGTTTGTACCAACCAAATCTATCGGTCAATCAACAAATTCAATTCAATTAAATTTTATTTGTATAGCCCTTAATCACCATTACAGTATCAAAGAGCTTAACAGGCCAAATATTTATGACACCCCCCTGTACCCAAGCCCCCGCACGGGCAAGAAAAAACTCCCATGAAATTAGCAAGGAAGAAATCTTGAGAAGAAACGCATAGCAGGGGATCCCTTCTTCCAGGGATGGTCAGGAGTGCAATGGGTGCCATAATTGACATACAAATCAGAATATATATCATCCCCTCTCCCCCCCTCTTCTTAATAACTCCATCAAATACACACATCATAATCATAGTTAGTTATTTAGTTAGTTAGCAAGTTAACCTCTCTGAACCGCCGTTAAACCACTGACCAGCTGATGCTGAATGCTGATTGGTTGATAAGACTGTCAACATTTGTTTGACTTAGATCCTAGGTCCAAAAGCCATATAAATTCAGCATGTTGCCCATGATATATCATAAATATGTAATTAGATATTCTATGAAAAAACATAGTTACTATTATTAGAGAATCACTGCGGGAGATTAAAAATTTGATCAAGATTAAAGTCTGCTTTAATTAATCATCCACTTTTATCTTCATTGAGTCAATTAGTAGCTGGAAGTATTCTGATACAGGATCATCTATTAGAAGACCATGTTCTCTAGAGCGACTGACAGTGAGTGAGTTGTAGATGTGAGTGAGGGAGAGGTCCAGGAGCCCTCCATCTAGAGGGCTGACAGGAAGACCACTGCCCTCAGGAATAACAACCCAGACCCGTTCGGCTCCCAGTCAGACACATCACCACCGAGTATACTCCTGGCCCCCTTCACGTCCTCAGCGGGTGATTGTCCACCTTGAGTTGCACTGGGGAAGGAACATCCTTGAGTTGCGTCCCTACACAGGAAACCTGCTCTAGCTCTGTGGCTTGCCTGAGAAGGTATTAAAGCCCTTATTGATTCGAGGCATCGTCGAGACAAAAATACCTTGAAAAATTGTCGACTGACAAAACTATTATCATCCAAATGTCATTGCGGAAAACTGTCATGCACATTTGGCATTGGCTCCTGTGTGAGCTAAGATAAATGCACTAAATCAGCAGTGGGATTAGGGTGCAGACATCTCCAGGGTGCCATCCTGAAGCCATGTATTGAAGAGTTTGTTTGATTTATTTTTCAATTAAAAAAAATGAAGTGCAACAAGGGGGGAGTGGGGGGGTGGCAGCATCTCTCTCTCTCTCTCTGAATGTGTGGTTGGCTCTCTCGCCCTTCCTCCGACCCCTGACCTCTCTCTCTCTCTCTCTCCAAATATTCTCTACCATTGTGTCTCATTGCCTGTTCCTCTCACAACAGGTACAAACACACATACAGGCACACTACCATGCACACACACAACCCACACACTAAACATAACATACACACTCACTCACGCTTAGACCTAGGCCACCTTGAAGGAGCGGGGGGGGGGGGGGGGGGAGCTGGCGCGGAGCCAGTTGCGTCCAACAATAATACTCACACGCATTTGTATATGTCTGTGTGCATATTTCAGCTGGATATGTTTTTGTTTGTTTGTTGTTCTTGTCTCACACTAGGGGCATCGAAGAATCGTAATAATTTCCAGGGAAGAAAATATGGGTCTGTATGATTGTGTATGTCAGAAGGGCAAGACGGTGTGTGTGTGTGTGTGTGTGTGTGTGTGTGTGTGTGTGTGTGTGTGTGTGTGCGTGTGCGTGTGCGTGTGTGCGTGGCCTCATCAATTATGTGTGTTGCAAACGATGGTCTGAAGGTCAAGTGAAGGAGAGGTGATCAGAGCGAACCACTTAGTGCCAACACGCTAAGTAGCTTTCGCTAAGGTGGAGAAGAGCTGCTCAGGCCTGTCTTCAATTAGTCTGACTGCTACCAGAGGTGAAAGCAGATCTGTGTGGTTCTGATGCAGAATCACAGGCTCTGGGCGCAAATGATAAACAGGCAGGCAGGCATAAGTCACAAACACTGTGTTCCAGACAGAAGCAGCTAGTGTGAAATGGGTTCAGCAGTACATGTGAAATCTGCAATTTCCCAAACAACTCGTTGGAAATAACGCTGTAATGCATCAGAAATACAGCGAACAATTATGCATTCGATGTGTGTTGATAAGCATTGGCTTACATTTTCCGTTTCGACTAACAGGCGTTCCACTACAAAATAATATTGAATTGCAATAGCTGAATAACTTCCCACTGTGTGAACAGGGTTTGGCATTTGCTTTATAAATAATTTAAAAAATATATGATCCAAAAGAAACAAAGACAGGTTTCAGATCGAGTCCTAAACAAAGAATAAGGGACTGGGAACACTTACATGCATACAGGCACACACACAGACACAAAAACACAAACACACAAAATCGTACACACTTGGACCCACTCACACACACACAAACACACACACACAGAAATACACAATCATAAACATGGTTTAACACACAGACGCACACACACATAGAAAGACTCAAAAGCAACACAAACACACACACACAAACACACACAGGCACACAAAAATATGGGAAGGCGTCACACTCTCCTCTCCGATGCTCAGCAGGTAGCCAGAATCCCAACAGGGAAATTGCATCAACCGCCAATCAATACTCACACAAAAAAACCTCACAGAGCCTTCGCAACATGATCACACACGCACACACATACACACACACACACTCACAAACACAAAGCATAACCACTTAGTCACTTAGTCACTCACTCACTCACTAACTCACTCTCAGCATCGCAACGTGTTACGTGAAACAACTGATAGCACCCTTTTCACACCTGCTGCATCATTAAACCCCCCACCCCCCACAACACACACACACACACACACACACACACACACACCACACAACACACACACACACACACACACACACACACACACACACACACACACACACACACACACACCACACACAATACTCACACACTCACAAACTCAAACTCAAGCATAACCACACCAGAGGTGGGAATTGGAAGTGATTCAGTTGACCACGTCACCCCGTCATCCTCTCGGATTCTGCCACCCTCTCTAGCGTGTGATGCTACGACAGTGGAATGCTAAAGAGAGCTCCCGATGAGAAGCCGTTCCCCTTGCAGTTTTCAATGCTTTTGTTCAGTTGAATTCGCCCTTTAGCAGCACCCACTATAAAAGGGCTCCAACGTCAAAGAGTATGTTGAACATATGGTGGTGGATAAAAGCCAAACCGTCGCCCAAACCGTCGCCACCTGCTACGCAAGGCGTGGCTCCCATCCGTCTCAAAGCGACAGAAACCCCTTCATAACCCCTACCACCAGGGAAGCCTGGGGCCGTCGACAGAACAGGGGGGGGGGGGCAAAAGCCTGTTGCTGCGATGGGGGGAGGGTGCTGGCATTTACCGTCACTGTGATCAAGGGCTGTGAAGCGGTTCTGCGTTGCCGGTCAGTTTTTAATGGTCTGTGTTACATGCACATTAAACCTAACATATACCACACCACCACCACCACAACACTGTATCTCCGCTTGAATCCCTGGAACAGCACACGGCATAACACGAGCATACGAACACCACCCTGCTGGACGCCGCGACGCGGTTAGAGGTCAGACACAAGGAGGGATAAGTGAGTCGATATTGAGGAAACAAGAACCAGCATTAACCTGTCAATGAAATGATCCCATAGGAGACAGAGAGAGAGAGAGAGAGAGAGAGAGAGAGAGAGAGAGAGAGAAGAGAGGAGAGGAGAGAGGGAGAGAGAAGACGAGAGAGAGAGGAGAGAGAGAGAGAGAGGGAGAGAGAGAGAGGAGAGAGAGGAAGGAGGCGAGGAGAGAGGACGAGAGAGAGAGGAGGGAGAAGAGAGACGGAGAGGAGAGAGAGAGAGAGAGAGGAGAGAGAGAGACGAGAGAGAGAGACTGAGAAAGACACCATAGGAGAGAGCCATTCGATGAACAAGAGGCCGGTTTGAAGTTCAGATGTATCAATGAAAGGCATTTCCACTGTTGTCCCTCTCCCAACTCTCACACCAAATGTGCAACCCTCTAGCCACCCACAGTGTTTATCAAAACACTTCCGGTTGAACCAATGCAGTCTACATGTGACCTTTAAATGTCCTCTATTGTGTTCAAGAATAAGGGAACCAGCCTCCAGAACAACCGTTGTTCAGTTCTCTCATGGTGGGATGGGCCTTAGCCCGCGCCCAGGCCCCCTGGCACATGAAGGCCAGAGTTTTGTCCCGGTGTGATGGCCCAGTTGGCACCAGGAGGTCGGGGAGGGTGACCAGCAGGCCAGAGAGTGTCCCCCGTCACACACAAATGTGTAGAAAGGAGCACAGACGTGCCAGTGTCTTTGTGCGTGGAGTTGGCTGAGTTGATTGGCGGAGTGTCCCCCGTCACCACGACAAATGTTGTAGAAGGGGAGCACAGACGTGCCAGTGTCTTTGTGTGAAGTGGGTCAGGTTGATTGGTGTCATGTTTTCCTTTCTCCCCCTTTTGTTCATTAGTTCTTCCGGTCCTTTCACACTATTTCTGGCTATCTGTACAGTATCGCCACTGAGTCATTTAGGAAAGGGTTTTATACATTTCTGGATAACGCTTTACAATAAAACAACATTTATCACCGTTATTTAACATTAGTTAATGTAGTTATAAGTATTATTATGTTTCATGAGTAAAAGGGTTTGGCTAAGGGGGTTAGGGTTAACCCTGACCCTATTAAATCTTAATCTTAAATGGCCTTAGTTACCATGAACCCCATCACCATGGTTAACATGAACTTCTGGTGGAGTAACCAGGGGACACCATTTTAGTAAAAATGATTTCTACACCATGGTGTTTAATTACTTTATTTAAAGTGTAGTAATGCTTCTTAACTATCTAAACATGATGGTTCAAAGAAACCTACCTCTATTTCTGCCATGTCGGAGAATTAAGTTGGGTCAGCATTGCCCTGTTTTTAAAACGCTTTATTAGGAGAGGGTACTTAGCAGTATTTGAGGACATTGGGGATTGAACCCACGACCTCACCGCTGGAGTATTTGAACACCTCAGCGTTCCCCGGCCCTTCTTCCCTTATCTCTGTCGCTCCTCCCCTTAACCTCGGTTTTCTTCTCCCATTTTCCCTTTTCGGTTAATTAAAAAATTTTTAATTCTGGGAAAATAATTTTTTAAAATTAGCGTCAAAATCAAGCCAAACAAAAAAAAAGCAATTTTTCTACTAAAGCTTTCAAGAAAATACTCGCTTACCAGAGTATGCTAGATTTTTTAATTTTTCATCTGAAAATCCTCACTTCCCTTCTACGGCCTCCAATGGCCCCCCTCCGAAACCTTACCCCCAACACACTTAACCTGCCAGCTTGAGCCATAGGTCATCCTGGCCTTGTTGGAGACTCTGGTCATGGGCAATGAGGGCCGGTGTGTGCAGGTGGCTGGATAGATAGGGAGGCCATCCAATCTTTTCATTCAATGCCAAAATAAATGCTTGGACAGGATTATTACAGGCCTGCGACAGCCACGGATCCAGCATTTTTCTTCTCCTTTTTGTCAGAGCATTTTGAATGCTGTCGGGATTTAATGAAAACTTCAAGAAATATGCTTCAAATGAATTGCCCACCCTAGCTTTAATAAACTGGGCTCTCTTTCTCCTCTTGATTGTTTCCATTGATGACTTTTGGGCTTTGAAAGTGTGCGGGTTGTAAATTGCTGCTTTCAAAGTCACTAAAAATAGGACATTTCTTTCAAGGGCAAAGTTGCTGTGGAGAACATGTAGTGCTGGGGGTCCCATTAGGACGCTTTGAATACACAAAAAAATAAATAATAATACAGCAAATGTCTTTCAAGTCCACTCATGAGAGCCCAGAGGAGGGGCTTGCCAGGAGTTTGGCAGAAAGTGGCAAACCGTTTCCCTTGAAGTGACCGGTCAGGCGGGAACACTTTAATACGAAATAAGAGAGGAGAATCAAAACAAAAATTCCCCCCAGAGCGCGGGACGAACCCGACCTGCGTGACTAAGCCCTGAATCTCCCAGGCTGGGTAATTTACGCAGCACGAATATAACAGCTGTGCATGGTAAGCCCGGCATACAGCGATAACACGCACAGTGGGAATTTCACATCTCACTTCAACCCAGGGTTAGGACAATCAAATTTCGAATTTTGATGGCAAGGTCATATAATCAAGCAGGGGACATTCCTCTGGAACTAATTAGCTGCTGTCCGTCAGGTATCCCTACAGGTTAGTGATGGACACATAAATATTATACGAGATACACTTGACCCCCACTATCTGGCTTACCTCCCTCTGTCATAGACAGCGCCGCCTCAGACAGGACAGCCTTGCAGGATAAGGATACGACAAGCCAGACAGGGCTGTCCTCACTACACCCTCTTCTTTGGTCTTCTCTTCTGCCTTCTATTCATCTCAGATCAAATGAGGAGGGCACTAAGGGCCGACATGAAGCTGTCATAACAAGGACATGACACCTGTTGTGAGCATGCGGGAGTCTTTATCAATGTTTACGATATGTTATTAAATGTAATTCGGTCAATGATGTAACTGAATGATATGACTATGAAAATGGCTTTGTTATTCACAATAGACATCAAACTTGTGAACGAGGTGTTGCTTGTTGGAAAATGTTCATTCACTCGAAAGGAAAACCATGACCTGTGAATGTTGTCTGTTTATGAAACAACACTGGAAATTCCTAAGACAGCACTGACTGTCTTAATCGTGAGTGTTGTTATGAAACATGAAGCATGTCCCAAGACAAACATGATCTGCTAACTTGTATGTTTTTTATGACAACTGAGTGACATTCACCACGCAACATAACCATAACCTAATGTCTCATAAACGTGCCATAGCAGGACTGAATATAAAAGATTTTGAGGTTCTATGTCGTATAGGCTTCACCTTTTATGGCTATCGCCATTGGGTCTTATCCCTAGGCGTTGAGCCGTGACGTAAAACATTATAATTCCCGCCCACCAACAAGTTTGTGGGCCCTCAAATCTTGCCGCGGAGGGGCCTCATTACGTCTGCAGATTATATAGATTACGCAGGCGCCAGGCGACGTTCTGCTCCCATTTTCTTCAGGGGCGATCCGTGCCCATACTGGAAGAGATGATATAATATCGAGGATTATGGATCTGAAGACAATCAGCATCTTGCAAGACCATGATAACACGGGTTATTTCTTGCCGTGATTTATGATGCCGGGGTCATGAGGGTGTGCGAAGGCTGTCTTGGGCATGAACATGCCGGTACTCTGTGCGCTTCTGCCTGCTCTGGGCTGTTGTCGCCATTGTGCGCGGCTAGTCGGACGAGCAGAACAGCGCAGAGACGACGACTGCTGTTCCGCACAAGTGCTGAAATGGGACCGACGAAAATCTTATACTGTTACAGCTCGACGACTAAGAAAATGGTACGCTTCTCTCTACCGTTGTGAAGTCAGGGTATATGAATAAGACTACGCAGACTGAGTGAAGAGGGGTGTTCTCCCAGGCTCCTCTCCGAATTAGAGAGAGGCAACGGTAAGGACAGGCAAGCAGCAATTGCACGATAACATCTGACCAGGTACACCTCATTCCAGTAAAAGTTTGCGAAGCTTTAGGTAGGACAGAAGCTCAACGGGCAATATATACGCCAGAACATGGCAAGCCGCAAAACCTGGGCCTTGCGAGACTGCCCAATAGGCCTATCAGGCCATCACAAATGCACAAGACCAGCTCATGGCCGAAGGGGGACAATACAGAAAAAGAGGCCGCGGCACAGCCCCAGCCCGATCTTAGAAGACGCTGAATGCTGGCCGATGTTTATCCCTGCCATTCAGACCGTTACCCTCAATGGGACTACGCGGAGGTTCCGGAAGGCGTCGGGAGCCTGGTGTGAAAAGCATTTATCAGGTCACGAAGACGGAGGGTCTGACAGACCGGGGGTTACAGGCGGTTACCGACACGTTGGATCCGCGCTTCTTGTGTGCTTTTTGGAGTTGAGCCGCGGGCTCAGCGATCCCGCTTGCCCCACCCACAAAGACCAGCTGACGGCAAGCTTACAGACCTTGGCCGTCAGCTATTGCTAGCCTCAGTTGTATGATGCATGCAAGAGGCTGGTTATGAAATAACCATTCTCGCCCTGCTGGATTAACATGGCGGCTATTTCCTCATCGTCTGGACCGAACACGCAGTGCGACGTGGCGAAATCCACCGGGGCGCAGCGCCTCCGCCTCCAGGCTTCCCCGTCGCCGCCATAGGGGCCCCACAGCACTGTCAGCGGCGGCCGCCGTGCAGCTCCTCCGCCTGGCTCGCAAGGCTGACCACCTGCGCCCTTCCATCGCAGGCTACTGGCGTATGGCCAGCGACAAGGGGCCGCCGTGCAGCGTAGCTCATGGGCTATATCCCGCCCCAGCAAGCACCGGCAAAAGAGCAATTACGGCGGCGAGGGAGAAGCGATTGTTGACAGCGAAGAACACCTCTTACTGAAAGGGATGCTTTTTCTCCCCCACGCCGCAAGTTTAACGCCGGAGCCTCCGGTCGCGGCCGCATAAACTGTCTCACGACACATCTCTCACTACATTAAGGCAGGGGGCCTGTCAAATAAACCTTGTATTACTTATCCGGAAGACCAGCCCTCATATACCTATTACAAACGGGCAGCCCTCGGCCCGGTCTTAACAGTCCCGCCCGCCTCCATCGCAGGGGCTGCGGCGAGGCGGCCAGGCAAAAGGCCTCGGGGCAGCGGGCCTCACGTCGCCCACAAGCGCCGCTATTTAACGGGGCGAGGCGGAAGGAGCGTGGACATAGCTAAGGAAACACCTTCTTTACTAAAGAGGTAGTAGAGATGTACTGTTCTACTTGGCACCAATCTTGCTTTTGATGGCTCGCTCCAAGGAGAAGCAGCTATTTCAACAAAAAATGGCTATTCAACTGTTCGTTTACGGCTTCGGCTGAATTGGAAAGAAATGCGCCCCCCTCCCCTCCGAGTCCTGTGATATATTTGGGCCGGGTAGAGCTGGGATTCAGCTGTTAATGCAGACGGCATGGCTCTCAACGAGCGAGGATGGGAGACGCTGTGGGTCTCTCCTCCGCCTGCTGTTGCCCCCGGTCAGCGTCGTGGACAACCCCCCTGCATGAGTGCTGGACAATGATGGTCAGCCGCTCACACGATGGTCTGCCGCTGCGGCTGCTGTTTCACATTGATGGCGGCTGCAAGATGTTCTCACCGCAGCATCGACCCGGGGGCGCCGCAATGCGGCGCAAAG
>OLKM01001930.1:0-12500 GCA_900291075.1 Melanogrammus aeglefinus
AGAATGACATAATCAGAAAGCCCCTGATGCCACAGGTGGTAATTATGGGATTTCCATTCCAAAAAGTATTCCCTTTAGCAATCAGAGTTGAAGGAAAGCAATAAAATTCTCGCTAAATGGCTATCGCGCGTTCCAATTACTCTTACCCCAAATATAGCTCTGAGAGGGCTTGCTTGTAAGACTAAGGCCAAAGCCACATCATAAATCCCAAACATTATATTTTCCAAAACTTTCCCACTTGGGAGCGAAAGGACCCTGCGTTTTAAACGAGTCACCCCTGGTCCGCATCCATACCAGCAGTGAGAAGATATATCCAATCGTGTATTTCTGCATCTGACCCCACAGCTATGCCAGAGAGACAGCCCCACCTACGACCCCTGACAAAAGGTAAGCTGGCCCGCGCTGCCAATGGGAGCTTTCTTCTGTTTTTAATTTAGCTCGGACTCGTTGTGAACTGTCTTAGGTACTTTTTAAAGCTGCATTATTAAACCAGCGCATTGCCCGTTAAAAACCTGCCGGTCTGTATTGGCTGTTGTGCTTGATTGGGCTGTTTTTCTGGAAAGCAATCAAAATGGTCACCTAGTGGACAGACAGACAAGACAGACAGACAGACAGACAGGACAGACAGACAGACAGACAGACAGACAGACAGACAGACAGACAGACAGACAGACAGACAGACAGACAGACAGACAGACAGACATACAGACAGACAGAACAGACAGACAGACCAGACAGACAGACAGACAGACAGACAGACAGTACAGACAGACAGACAGACAGACAGAACAGACAAGACAGACAGACCAGACAGACAGACCAAGAGACAGACAGACAGAACAGGACAAGAGACAGACAAGACAGACCAGACAGACAGACAGACAGACAGACAGACAGACAGACAAGACAGACAGACAGACAGACAGACAGACAGACAGACAGACAGACAGACAGACAGACAGACAGACAGACAGACAGAACAGACAGACAGACAGACCAGACAGAACAGACAGACAGACAGACAGACAGACGACAGACAGACAGACAGACAGACAACAGACAGACAGACAGACAGACAGACAGACAGACAGACAGACAGACAGACAGACAGACAGACAGACAGACAGACAGACAGACAGACAAGACAGACAGACAGACAGATCAGACAGCAGACAGACAGACAGACCAGAACAGACAGACAGACAGACAGACAGACAGACAGACAGACAGACAGACAGACAGACCAGACAGACAGACAGACAGAACAGACAGACAGACATCAGACAGACAGACAAGACAGACAGACAGACAGACCAGACAGACAGACAGACAGACAGACAGACAGACAGACCAGACGACAGACAGACCAGACAGACCGACAGACAGACGACAGACAGACCAGACAGACAGACAGACAGACAGACAGACAGAGACAGACAGACAGACAGAAGACAGACAGACAGACAGACAGAGACAGACAGACAGACAGACAGACAGACAGACAGACAGACAGACAGACAGACAGACAGACAGACAGACAGACAGAACAGACAGACAGACAGACAGACAGACAGACAGACAGACAGAGCAGACAGACAGAACAGACAGACCAGACAGACAGACAGACAGACAGGACAGACAGACAGACAGACAGACCAGACAGACAGGACAGACAGACGAGACCAGACAGACAGAACAGACAGACACAGACCAGACAGACCAGACCAAGACCAGACAGACAGACAAAAAGACAGACAAAGAGACAGACAGACAGACAGACAGACAGACAGACAGACAGACAGACCGACAGACAGACGACAAGACAGAGCAGACAGACAGACACGACCAGACAGACGACAGAACAGACAGACCAGACAGACAGACAGACAGACAGACAGACAGACAGACAGACAGAACGAGAAGCAGACGACAGACAGACAGACAGACAGACAGAACAGACAGACAGACAAGAACAGACGAGCACAGACAGACGCAGAACAAGACCAGAACAGCAGACAGACAGGACAGACAGACCGAACAGACCAGAAGACAGACAGACAGACCAGACAGACAGACAGACAGACAGACAGACAGCGACAGAACAGACAGACAGACAGACAGACAGACAGGACAGAACAGACCAGACAGACAGAGACAGACAGACAGACAAGACAGGACAGACAGACAGACAGACAGACAGACAGACAGACAGACAGACAGACAGACAGACAGACAGACAGACAGACAGACAGACAGACAGACAGACAGACAGACAGACAGACAGACAGACAGACAGACAGACAGACAGACAGACAGACAGACAGACAGACAGACAGACAGACAGGGACTCCTCTCTCTAGTTAGATTAGTCTAGGCTAGTTAGGTGCCACTAACGACAGACTCCTAACTAGTTCAATTAGTCCAGGTTAGTTAACGGCACTAATGACCCTAACGTCTCTCCCCCACAGGCCGGAGTCGGAGTCCGACTCTGATTCGCGGTCGCGGTCTCGCTCCCCGGGTCCGGAGAAGATCACCTTCATCACCAGCTTCGGGGGGAGCGACGAAGAGGCGGCGGCGGCGGCTGCGGCGGCTGCGGCGGCGGCGGCGGCGCGCGGCGCGGTCGGCCTCCTCCAAGCTCTAGCCACGCCCGCGTCCACATTCGCAGCACCCTGCAGGTCATAGCAGAGGCTCGCGTCGGTAACCTTTCCCCCTCCTGGCTTCTCATTGGTTGCTTTCTCACGTCAAGTCATGTTGTTAGCCGCGCCCCCCGCCGGCCGCCCTGAAGGCCCAGAGAGTTAGCGGTAAGCCTCTGAATACACACGGAATGTGATGTCAATGCCCCTCGACTGCACGATGCACAATCCTGCCGGCCCCTTTGACTCCGTCAGTGTTTGTACGTGATGTGTGAACCGAACGTTACCTAGAGAGTCACCAGCCTCCAGGTTCCCCTCTCTCTCTGACCTCTGACCTCTGGCGTTGCCCTTTGACCCCGTGGCGCTTAAAGTCCCCGGTGTCTCTCCTCCCCCCGCCCCCCCCCCGCCCCGCCCAGGAGACGAAAGGTCCTCCTCCAGCCGTTCTCCGTCTCTTCCTTCCTGCGCTCGCTCCTCGCGCTCCTGCCTCCGCTCGGTCCTCGCGGCTCCTCGCCAGCGAGCGCGGCGGGGGCGCGGCAGCGGGGGGCGGGACGGACGGGCGCTCCCGCACGCGCTCCCCCTCCCCCTCCCGGCGGCGCTCCGGGTCAAGGGGCGGAGCCAGAGGGGGGAACGGCAGCAGCGGCGGCTCTTGGAGGAGGCGGGAGCGCACGCGGACGCCCTCGCGCTCCCGGGAGCGGGAGCGGGACAGGGAGCGGGACAGAGAGCGGGAGCGCGACAGAGAGCGGGAGCGCGACAGAGAGCGGGACAGAGAGCGGGAGCGCGACAGAGAGCGGGACAAGAGGCGGTATTCCGGCCGCCGGCAGACCAGGTGAGCGGACGGACGGCGGTCGGGTTGGCAAAGTTCACTCTCTACAAGAACCAGTTCAAAGTTCAGCTCCCACATCTCAGAATGAACTCCTTCAGTTCATCATTCTACATTTCTACCAAGTTCACAGTTCCCGAAAATGGACTCGTTCACAGTTCTTTTTTTAATATGTTGCTGCAAGCTGTTGTTTTTCAAAATGATTGCCACAGCCCGTGTAGAACCACAGACGGCAATTATTGAATCAGTTTTTAACACTGAGACTATGCCTCAGATTTCATCTTCATATCCAATTTTGAATCCTTTTATCTGTAATTTATTAGACTAATTTCCAATTTTTGGTTGTGATGATGTATGAAATTATAAACCATGACATCAATTAACAACTGCATTTTACAAGTACAGTATATTAACAGATACAGTACAGTACGTACATATAGTACACGTATAGTACAGTACAGTACAACTTCGCCCTTTCTGTTGTCTGTTGCGCCAAGGAGGATGTTGTCTCCTGACCCACCGGCCCCCCCGCGCTGTCTCTGACCCCCCCTGTCTCTGACCACACCCACCCCCAGGTCCCGCTCCGGCTCCAGGCAGAGGGCCGCCTCCAGGCACGGGGGGCGGAGGCTCCGGGGGGCCACGCGCGGGGGGGAAGCAGCACCTGCCCAGCCCTCTCCCTCCTCCCCCTCCTACCCCCCCCCCGCAGCCCCTCTCCCTCCCACTCCCACAGGGGGTCCCTGCCCTTGGGCGGCCTCGACAAGCTAAGGAAGTAAGAAGGCCGGTCCTCCTCGTCCCCGTGGTTACGGGATGCTGTTACCATAGTTACCGCACTGTTGTCTACTGCTTCCGTTGGAAGAAGTTTCTAATGATAATGAAAGTAAAGCGAAAATAGGGCTTAAAACGAACCGAAATGTAGCACACTTTGTCTGATTTGATTTGGTTAAATGGCCCGATGCCATCGGAGCATGGCAGCTTGATTTAAAACGGGTTTAGGGTTCTGTCCATGAGACAGATCCACCCCTCGTTCTGAGAGAGAGGAACTCCTTTACTTACGCATGCTGTTGGTTATTATCACCTGGCCTGGTATCAGCCCACAGTGGACACAACTCATCAAGACCACTAACCCTCTCCCTCCTCTCTTTCCCCTCTCTCTCTCTCTCTCTGTCTCTGTCTCTCTCTCTTTCCCCCCCCACAGGCCTGACACTCCGTGCGGTAAAGAGTCTGGAGCTTCCAAAGTCAGTAAGAATATGATCCAGCTGGGTTCTGTTGCTCAAGTCCATGCCTTGGCTATGACAAGCCACGCCCCCTTGGCTATGACAGGCCACACCCCCTCGGCTATGACAGGCCACGCCCCCTCGGCTATGACATGCCACGCCCCCTCGGCTCTGACAGGCCACACCCCCGCGACTCTTGACAGGCCACGCCCCCGCGACTATGACATGCCACGCCCCTGGCTCTGACAGGCCACGACCCCTCGGCTCTGATAGGCCACGCCCCCTCGACTATGACATGCCACGCCCCCTCGCTCTGACAGGCCACGCCTCCTGCTGTCCCAGGGCAGAAGGGAACAATTGTATCACACCAGGGTTGTTAGGGGTTTAGGACCAGGGTTCCAGATCATTCTTGAGGGGTGTGTGTGTGCGGTCCTACCTGTTGACCCCTGCCGTAACCAGTAAGGCTGTAACCAGTAAGGCTGTAACCAGTAAGGCTGTAACCAGTAGGCCCCCAGCCCCGTAACGGCAGGTTGTATTCCCTCATGTGTGAACTATGTGAGCAGCAGCTCCTCTCTGCGGTCGGGCCGGGTGCTGGAGGGCCGGTCCTGGGGTCCTCTCCCAGCCTGGGGTCCTGTCCCTATGGAAAGCCAAGAAGGCCACAATCCGGCCCTAGAATGGCGCGGTAAAAGTGCAAAACCGTACGGAATCCGTGCGGTTTGGCAGGAATTCCGTGCGGATTCCGTAGGGTTTTTGAATGACTAATAGCCGCGGCTATTAGTCATTCACTCCGGCTATTAGGTATGCAGAACGAGCCCCTCCCTCTTCTTTGCTAAGTTTGACCAATCAGTGAGGAGAAATACCAGACTAAAGTAGCGCATTGTCAGAGATGCAGTGCCTCCACTTTTCGCCGTAACATAAAGCTGTGTTGTCTTTACTAGTTTCACTACAATGTAATGAGCACCACCTGCTAGTGGAAAATACATTTGTGTCTAGTACAGTGATATATTTGTATATGTTAGGCTATATATTGAGATGGCAGTGTGCGCAATACACGTTAATATTCGGGGATGTCCTCATCCCCAGATTGCTCTCGATATGCAGTACTGTAGCCTAGGCCATAACATTACAATATTTCATGGATGCAAGCAAGCCAAGACAATCAATCTATATCGCGTGTGCGCACGCACGCACACGCACACACACACACACACACACACACACACACACACACACACACACACACACACACACACACACAGGTAAAGCAACACTGACATAGGAGCCTGCATTGGCTAAAGTTGTTGGGATGCACGTTATTTTAAACAGGCAGAGGCAAAGTTGTGCATTACAATGCGAACACGACATTAATTGGCACCATTCTTGCGCACTCAGAAGCACATGAACTGAATAAATGCCAGGTATCTAGCATATCAGAGACGGGCACACAATCAGTGCACTTGCAACTGAGAGCCTGCAGTATGACGGATCTTGTGACATTATTTAACCATCCATCTACAGCCAATACGATCAGACAGATACATCATTGATCACATATTAGCCCACAAAAAGCCAAACATCACCACGGCAGCAGGTGCATTTTGCTTAGCCAGTGAAAGTGATCAGCTGATTCCACACTGTTGGAACTTCACTACAAGTAGCGTATAAGTCCTCCAAATAATTCAGCAGAATTGCATTACTGCCACAAGCATAGGCAGCAGTAGTCATGCGCTAAAATGGTCCCTGCCAGTGTTTTTCTATAAATTATTGGAAGAGCCCCCCTGGGTCGGATGGGAAAGTCACAGTCACGCTGATTACAGGTGTTTTTAAAATGCGTACGGCTCTCCCAGGACACCCCCGAATATTGAGGGCTATTTCGCACACTGCCATTACATTGATAGTCTAACATAACACTGTACTAGACACAAATGTATTTTCCACGAGCTAGTGGTGGTCATTACATTGTAGTGAAACTAGTAAAGACAACACAGCTTTATGTTACGGCGAAACATGGAGCCACTGCGGCACTGACAATGCGCTACTTGGTCTTTCTCCTCCCTGATTGGTCAGACTGCCTTCAAACTTAGTGGTCAAGCAAAGCGGAGGGAGGGGCTCGTTCTGCATACCTAACAGCCGGAGTGAGTCACTCAAAAACCCTACGGATTCCGTACGGATTAGCACTTTTACCGCGCCATTCTAGGGCCCGATTGTGGCCTTCTTGGCTTTCCATGTCCCAGCCTGCGTGGCTCTGGGCAGTCTGGGCTTGTCTCCAGAGCGCTCAGCGCTCCAAACACGCCCTCCCCAGCGGACAAAAGACGGCTCATTTGCATATAAGTCGCTTGAAAGGCAAATATGTATTCGTAAACAGCTTCACTCCAAACGGTGAAACTAATGACGGCCTCCCCTAGTGGGAGGGGCCAGCCAGGTGACCCCCCCCAACCCTCCCTAGTGGGAGGGGCCAGGAGGTCAGGTGACCCCCCCCCTCCTCCCCCCTAGTGGGAGGGGCCAGGAGGTCAGGTGACACCCCCCCCTCCTCCCCCCAGGCTGCGTCCTGGTCTCTGAAGTTAATGGACCTGAACTTGTTCTTGTTTTGTTCCTCAACCGCTTCACCACACACACACACACACACACACACACACACACACACACACACACACACACACACACACACACACACACACACACACACACACACACACACACAGAGAGACACGCATATACAGAGAGACACACACACACGCACACACATATATACATAGCCAAACACACATACAGAGACGCACACACATATATACAAAGACACACATATACAGAGAGACATACACATATATCCAGAGACACACACACACACGGAGGGGGCTTCCTGGCGGTTGTAGAGCAGCTGCAGTGCTGGCGGCGTAACACTCTCTCCGTCAGACGGGCGGCCGGCGGCCCGTCCAACCGTCCCGCATCCTGCTCCTCACGTTGACACATAACTGTTACGCACACGCACGCACGCACACACACGCGCTCACTGCCTCACTGTGGGCCGTGGCTGATTGGTCTGTCCTCCACAGCCCAAGATGACCCCCCAGGAGAAGCTGAAGATTCGCATGCAGAAGGCCCTCAACAAGCAGTGTGAGTACACACACACACACGTACACACACGTACACACACACACACACACACACACACCTGTCTTGACACTTTGTACGCAGAGGTGCTCAGGATGTGTGACGGGTTTATTTTTTCTTAAAAACTTTTTCTTTAACTCGTTCTCTGTAGAGTCTTTGTCCGTTTGGGGGTACTGTAGAAACCTGAAACGAGATTAAACCAGCTCAGTGTGATGGACCTCAGTACTGTGATGACTAACCTAGATTAAACTAGCTCAGTGTGATGGACCTCAGTACTGTGATGACTAACCTAGATTAAACTAGCTCAGTGTGATGGACCTCAGTACTGTGATGACTAACCTAGATTAAACTAGCTCAGTGTGATGGACCTCAGTACTGTGATGACTGACTCTGAGTTCTCCTCCTGCAGCCAAGGCGGATAAGAAGGCAGCTCAGGCCAAGATCCAGAGCCAGGAGAACAAGAGACAGGTGTGGGAGCCTGCCTGCCTGCCTGCCTGACTGACTGTCTACGTGTCTGCCTGTCTGACTGTCTACGGGTCTGCCTGTCTGACTGCCTACGTGTCAGTCAGTGGCTGTGTGTCAGTCAGAGGCTATGTGTGTCAGGCTGTGCTTCTGGAGCTGTCTGTCTGTCTGTCTGTCTGTCTGGTCTGTGCTGTCTGTCTGTCGTGGCCTTGCTGTGTCCTGCCTGTCTGCTGCCTGCCTGTCTGTCTGTCTGTCTGTCTGTCTGTCTGTGTGCCTGCCTGTCTGTCTGTCTGTCTATGGCTGTGTGTCTGTCAGTCAGAAGCTGTGTGTCTGTGCTTCTACAGCTGTGAGACTGTCTTTCTCTCTTTCTGTCTCTGTCGGTATGCCTGTCTGTGTGTCTGCCGGCCTGTCTGTCAGTGGCTGTGTGTCTGTCGGTGGCTGTCTGTCAGTCAGAGACTGTGTGTGTCAGGCTGTGTGTCTGCTTCTATAGCTGTGAGTCTTTCTTTCTGTGTCTGTCTGTCTGCCTGCCTGCCTGCCTGCCTGCCTGCCTGCCTGCCTGCCTGCCTGCCTGCCTGTCTGTCTGCCTGTCTGTCTGTTGGCGTGTCCCGTGCTGAAACTGTTTTTTTAAAGCACCCCTACTGCCTCTCATTTCCTCCGTTGACAGGAACGGGAAGGGGAGCTGCGGGCCATGGCGCGCAAGATCCGCATGAAGTGAGTCGACTGATACCAGCTACCTCTGACCAGGAAGAACTTTATTAGTACAGCACCTTTCACGACAAGGTTACAATGTGCTCTACAGGGCTAGAGAATAAAACGCCAATCAATAACACCACAGATACAAACACGTCAAACTGTATTAAGTCCTAATGTAATACAGTATGCGGTACCATAAAGGGCAAGGAGGCAAGTTAACTTGTTAATTACGTTTTAACGCAATCTTATTTGAATGCTTTTAATACACTTTCTCTTTTTATTTTACTTTGGTTACTTTTGGTTTAGTCTCTGGTTTTGCCCACAGAATGTCAACATTCATATCAGAAATCATATTTGTTTTTTCCTTCCACTTACTTTACATTCAAATACACTTTCAGTTTGTGACGATTCCCAAATCTGTGGTGTTCCGTAACTTTCATATTCAACCCACACTGAGTGAGTCAATAAAACTCCCTCCAGATCACTTGGTCTAGTTTTTGCTCATTAAGTCCATTTGGTGTGAATGGTAATGGGTCATTCCATTTGATAATCTCATTAAACTTCAATCGGAGTGGATATAAAATAGATTTAAAAAAAAATGTGATTTAATCAAGAGTTAACTCACTTATACTATGCGATTAAAACTTTTAATCTTTGCCCCGCCCTGTATTTAAGGCATGTAGAAAAAAAGGTGTCTTGAGAAGCGCAATAAAACGTAGCTAGCCTTTGCGTGCGCGTGCGTGTGTGTGCGTGTCGTGCGTGTGTGTGTGCGTGTGCGTGCGTGCATGCGTGGCTGAGCCCCTCTCTCTCTCCGTCCCCAGGGAACGAGAGAGGCGCGAGAAGGAGAGGGACGAGTGGGAGAAACAATATGGCCGCCAGAGCC
Source organism: Melanogrammus aeglefinus (assembly GCA_900291075.1). Classification (NCBI taxonomy): domain Eukaryota; kingdom Metazoa; phylum Chordata; class Actinopteri; order Gadiformes; family Gadidae; genus Melanogrammus; species Melanogrammus aeglefinus. Next base: position 9,817 of record OLKM01001930.1, read on the forward strand.
ACTCCCCCTCCCCGTCCAAATATGGTAAGACGCCCTGGTCACCGCGGCCGAGAGAATCCCGTCCGACCTGTTGTTCGGCGTTTGAGTTCTTCCTCTGGAAGCGCAAGCAACGGCTCCTTTGTTTGTTGTCTCATATCTTTCTAAAAATGGGGAAGCGTTACAGTCTAGGGGCCGCTGTGTTTGGATCCGCACGCTCCTCTCTGTAGAGCGCGTTGAACAGCGGCCTAAACGCCGCGACCCGTCGAGTCCCCTCTGGAGCGAGGGTCTGCTGACGGCGGCGGCGTTCCGTCAGACGACGACGCAGGCCCGACGCCCTGCTGAGCTACAAACGGGGAAGCCCTGGGCTGGTCCAATGTTAGAAGCTCAGCAAGCTAGTGGAACCGTGACCCAGTTAGCTAGCGATGATACATGGCATTGTGTTAAACGTGTGTCTCTCTCTCTCTTTCTCTTTGTCTTTCTCTTTCTCTTTCTCTTTCTCTCTCCCTCTCTCCTCTCTGCCCCTCAGGCCGTGACCACAGCTCTTCCAGAAGGTTCGTAACGCTGCTCTGGGCCCTGGTGGTGAACCAGGGGGAACATCAACCGCACCACACCACACACTAGCCCTGTTTCAGACACATGGGCCTCCTCTCAGGGCTCCATGGTGGTGTGTTGTACAACACACAGTGAGATGGATCCAGTAGAGTTGGTCTGTGTGTGTGTGTTTTTCAGTGGGTGTGTGTGTGTGTGTGTGTGTGTGTGTGTGTGTGTGTGTGTTGTGTTGTTCTGTGTGTGTGTGTTTTTCAGTGGGTTTGTGGGTGTGTGTGTGTGTGTGTGTGTGTGTGTGTATGTGTTCTTCGGTGGGTTTGTGAGTGTTCTTTCGTGGCTGGGTGTGTACTGTGTATCTGTCTGTCTATCCCAGTGTGTGGCTGTCTCTCTTTCTGGCTTTCTTTGTGTGTGTCTGTCTTTCGGTCAGTTGCTGTGTGTCTGTCTGTCTCTTGCAGTGTGTGTCTGTCTGTCGTGTGTGTGTGTGTGTGTGTGTGTGTGTGTGTGTGTGTGTGTGTGTGTGTGTGTGTGTGTGTGTGTAGCAGTGTGCGTGTGTCACTCATCAGTCTCCCTGGTGTCTCCTGTAGCAGCAGGAGGTCTCGTTCCCGCTCCCGGAGTCCGTACCACAGGTACTGACAGCGCAGAGACCTGCTCTACAGCACCACCTACCTGCCAGCCCAGGAACCACAGGGCTGGACCCGCCCACCGGAGGGAGGGAGAGCCCATTGGCTAGGAGAGGACTGGGGGCGGGCTGATTGGCTGGGAGAGGGCTGGGGGTGGGCTGATTGGCTGGGAGAGGGCTGGGGGTCGGCTGATTGGCTGGGAGAGGGCTGGGGGTGGGCTGATTGGCTGGGAGAGAGCTGGGGGCGGGCTGATTGGCTGGGAGAGGGCTGGGGGCAGGCTGATTGGCTAGGGGACCGGCTGTTTGGCTGAGACTCCTTCTGGTTCGCTGCTTCTCAAGCCGTAGATCCTATGGAACTATTATGTGTATCCTGTCTTAACTATGAGCTCACTCACCGGGGAGGGGGGGGGTCAGCCAGCATATGTTCTTTAGTCTGGTGGGAGAAGCATCTGATTGGCCACTGGGCCTGGCCACTGCCCGGTAGGTTCATGTCCATCAGTGCTGGTGTGTCATTGGACCGTCAGGTGATGCTGGATCGCACCTATAGAACAGGGGCTAACAGGTCACATCAAATTATACATTTTTCTTGACAACCTTACATCTACTAGAGAAGAGTAAAGAGTTCTGGTCAATTTAATGCAAATAATTTAATGTTTGATTCTTTTTTTTTTTCTATAATCCATGCAATCATGGGTTTTCCCACAATATGATGTTGTACGTCGTACATTTTCCAATAAATTGGTCTTCAACGAAACTTACTGTGTTTTTCTACTCAATCTCGTCTACGTCAATTTAAACGGCCAGCGATACCTGGTTTCACCACACGGGGGAGCCAAACAGCATTCATATTGGCCACAACATTATGTTCCACTACACGCGTGTTTAACGTGTCTCTCTTCGTGTATCACCCTAAACCACTGCTCAGCCTTGAGACACTGAACACAAACTTAATTGGATTGTTACTGTCAATGCGAGAATTTGCTTCTCCATGGGTGAAAATACAGGTGACACGCCCCCCTCCTGGCCGCATCGAACAGAAGCGGTGAAAGCCGCGCTGGTTTCGAAATTGCGTTTGTGAATACACACTTCCGCTAAGAAATATCTTCCAACAAGCATGGCCCTCTGCAATCTTCACCTACGGCACCTTCCTGTTCCACTATCTGATGTTAATGGGGCAGTCCCGGTGGTCAACGTAAACGTGCAGCGCTAAACACACTTTAGGGGGAGAGGAGGATGAGTTTGGGAGGGGGCGGGGCGGGGGTGGGGGGTGGGTGGCGGGCGGTGCTTGTGTTGGGAGGGGGCGGGTCCAGGGTCAGGGGGTGGGGGCGGCGGGCGGTGCTTGCGTCGCCCCTCTCCTCGGCTGCCGGGGAAAGCGTGAACTTGAACACTGCGCTTGCTCATTGCAGGTCCCGAGCGCGTCCGTGTCGTCTGCTCGTGTGTCGGTAGCGCGTGTGAACGTAGATCGGTAGATTGCAGAGCAGGCTCCATAAACGGGTCCGGGTCCAACGGGTCCAGGTCGAACCTTGAGCCCTGATCCCCC
>OLKM01001930.1:15000-25000 GCA_900291075.1 Melanogrammus aeglefinus
ACCGCGGTGACCTCCCCAGCAGTGACCCCTGAGGGGGCGCCGGCCCCCCCTCCGATGGGAGGTCGTGACCTGCTGACCTGTGGGCAGTGCTGCCAGGCCTTCCCCCTGGCCAACATCCTGGCCTTCATCCAACACAAGCAGGGGGGCTGCCCCCCACGGGGCCCCGCCCACAGCGCAGACACGCCCCCCTCGCCCGCCGGCCGCGCCCGGCAGAGCGCCCGCTCCGGGGGGCCCCAGGCGGGGGCGGGGTTTATCGAGCTGCGGAGGGGATTGGTCAGCGGAGGGGCGGGGCGTCATGGTCTGCTGAAGGCGGAGCCTAATAAGACCGGTGAGTGCCGCATTGTTTTTATTCTCTCCCACCCCCACCCCCTCCAACGACTTCTTGTTCCTGAAACAACTGTTACTCCCCCCCCCCTCCTCCTCTCTGCCTCCCCCCTCCTCTCTGCCTCCCCCCCCCCTCCCTCCCTCCCCAGTCCATCTCATTAGCTAGCCGTTGCCACTAGCAGACTACCAGGAGTTAGCGACGCGCTGGCTAATTGTGTGGAAAGGCGAGGCGTCAGAGCCACCAGCTCTCGGGGGGGGGGGGGGGGCCCCCGGGGGGCCCCCCCCCCCCCCCGAGAGCTGGTGGCTCTGGCACCTGAGCTCCTCAGCACCAGCATCTCCTTGACTCCTCGGCCGTCTCCTCGGCCGTCTCCTAGGCCGTCTCCTAGGTCGTCTCCTAGGTGTGTGTTTGTGGAGGTAAACACACTCCCTCCCCCGCTCCCTCCCCCCCCCCCCCCCCCCCCCCCCTCTGTGTCCTGAACGGAGGGCAGGGGCCCGGTCTCTGGTCCTGGGGGTCTGTCTCTGGGGCCCCCTGCTTCCCTTTTCTGGCGGTCGTTGCATGACGGGCGGGGGGGGTTTCCATGTTGTGGTGTTACCGTGTGTTCTCATCGGAAGTTCCGCCTTTAACTGGTCCAGTCCCCCCCCCGTCCCCCCCAGGCCTGTTCTGTTCCCGCGCGGGCCCGGGGGCTCTCCCTTCTCCCTCTAACCTCGCTCCCTTCCCTCGCCTCCTCTGACCTTGTTTATAACTCGGCTTAAAATGAGGGCTTCATGTTTACGTCAATCCGAGGGGGGTCACCAGGCCGCCATCAGGCCGAGGGTCTGCTCCGGTCCCTGTAGCGGTCTGCTCTGGTCCCTGTAGCGGTCTGGTCCCTGTAGAGGTCTGCTCTGGTCCCTGTAGCGGTCTGGTCCCTGTAGCGGTCTGGTCCCTGTAGCGGTCTGGTCCCTGTAGCGGTCTGGTCCCTGTAGCGGTCTGGTCCCTGTCGCGGTCTGCTCTGGTCCCTGTTGCAGGTCTGCTCTGGTCCTGTGTAGCGCGTCTGGTCCCTGTAGCGGTCTGGTCCCTGTTAGCGGGTCTGGTCCCCTGTAGTGGTCTGGCTCCTTGTAGCGGTCTGCTCTGGTCCTCCTGTAGCGGTCTGGTCCCTGTAGCGGTCTGGTCCCTGTAGCGGTCTGCTCTGGTCCCTGTAGCGGTCTGGTCTGGTCCCTGTAGCGGTCTGGTCCCTGTAGCGGTCTGGTCTGGTCCCTGTAGCGGTCTGGTCCCTGTAGCGGTCTGCTCTGGTCCCTGTAGCGGTCTGCTCTGGTCCCTGTAGCGGTCTGGTCCCTGTAGCGGTCTGGTCCCTGTAGCGGTCTGCTCTGGTCCCTGTAGCGGTCTGCTCTGGTCCCTGTAGCGGTCTGGTCCCTGTAGCGGTCTGCTCTGGTCCCTGTAGCGGTCTGCTCTGGTCCCTGAGGCGGTCTCGGTCTCCCAGACCTCCTCTGATCCGGTCTGGTCCCCCAGAGGGATGGGTTCGGCATGTTCAGACTCTGGAGGCGGGGCCTGCGTGTCTGGAGGCGGGGCCTGCGTGTCTGGGGGCGGGGCCTGCGTGTCTGGAGGCGGGGCCTGCGTGTCCAGGCGCTGCTGGGGAGGAGGAGCTAAGGCTGTGTGCGGCCGGCGGACGTTTAGAAACCTGGTGTGCACTTCCTTCCGTTGTGTAACGCTCGGTGGTCTGCTGCACACCCGGCTTCCTTGTGTGTGTGTGTGTGTGTGTGTGTGTGTGTGTGTGTGTGTGTGTGTGTGTGTGTGTGTGTGTGTGTGTGTGTGTGTGTGTGTGTGTGTGTGTGTGTGTGTGACCCAGAGGCCTGTTCCACCCCAGGGGGATTTTAAACGTTTGAATATGCAAAGGAGTCCGAGTTTCTTTATTACGAAATTGTGCGAGTTGTGAGTTGCGCGCTTCTGCTCGGGTTTCTTTGATATTGATGATCTAGGTTTGGTCAATCTTTGGGTTGAATGATAAAATCGTCACCAAATGACGAAGGTCTTCTGAGTTTTGGCTGAGAGCGACAAAGTTCACATGACCGTTTGTCAAACTGACACCTTGGGGGGGGTGGGGGTTGTGTGTTGTGTGTGTGTGTGGTGTGTGTGTGTGTGTGTGTGTGTGGTGTGTGTGTGTGTGTGTGGTGTGTGTTGTGTGTGTGTGTTGTGGTGTGTGGTGTGTGTGTGTGTTGTGTGTGTGTGTGTGTGTGTGTGTGGCGGGTAGTTTCGGGTCCCCCGTCAGAACAAGAAATAGTGTATCTCAGAAATGACTGAATCCTCCTGACGCTGAGATGAAGAAGCAGCCGCAGATAGCGATCAGTGTGTCTGTGGGGCGAGTGTGTGACAGAGAGAGAGAGGGTTTAAGAAAAAGGGGGCGGTCGAGGATTACTGAGGAGCTGTGTGCATCTGCCTCATTCCATTTTATTTATTCTCCTTGTTTGTCTTTTTTCATCCCCTACATTATTCTCCCTCCCTCCCTTCCCCCCACAGACCCTCACCCATCCTCAGCGCTCTCTTCCTCTGCCCTCTTTCAATTCATACCCCCCCCCCCCACTGTCTCCCGGGGGACCAGAGATTCGCCTGCTGCTCGTTAGTGCTCCCAGCCAATCTGCATGTTTAATTAGTAGTTATTGCTTCTGCTTAATATTCAAGTGCTTCCTGGGGCCAAATGGGAATCCTTACAACAACAAAACCCCTGAGAGCCGGGGGAGGAAGGGCGGGGGGGGGACACAGAGACCGGCTGGGTATTGTGTTTTCACTCGGGACCCGGACAAAAGCCCCCCTGGCCTCCCAGCCCCACCCCCCCCCCCCCCCCCCCCCCCCCACCCCCCCCCGTGGGCCAGATTTGGAGGGTGAGGGTGGAGGAGGGCTGGGAGGGTCCCGGGGTGGGAGGATTGGTTCCCTGTTCCATCTAAAGGGGTGACATATTTTTGTGTGCCGCGTCTCTCTTGCCCCCCCCCCCCCTACAGTGATCATCTTTTTTTTTCTAAATCTCATTTACTTTTCCTCTCCAGAGCCCTGACCTACCATCCTCCTCTTCACCACTCACCCCCTTCTACACATCATCCCAACTCACCCCCCTCTGTCTCGCCCTCTGTCTCTGTGTCTCTCTCTGTCTCTGTCTGTCTCTCTCTGTCTCTGTGTCTCTCTGTCTCTGTGTCTCTCTCTGTCTCTGTCTGTCTCTCTCTGTCTCTGTCTGTCTCTCTCTGTCTCTGTCTGTCTCTCTCTGTCTCTGTCTGTCTCTCTCTGTCTCTGTGTCTCTCTCTGTTTCTGTCTCTCTCTGTCTCTGTCTCTCTGTCTCTGTCTCTCTGTGTTTCTGTCTCTCCGTCTCTGTGTCTGCCTCTGTCTGTCTCTCTCTGTCTCTGTGTCTCTCTCTGTTTCTCTCTGTCTCTGTCTATATTATTTTCTCTCTCTCTTAATCAGTCTCGCTCTCTCCCCCCCTATAATTCTGCCTCGCTCTCAGTATCTCTCTCTCTGTCTTTGTGTCTGTCTCTCTCTCTGTCTCTCTCTGTGTCTGTGTCTGTCTCTGTCTCTGTCTCTCTCTGTGTCTGTGTCTGTCTCTGTCTCTGTCTCTTTCTCCGTCTCTGTGTCTGTCTCTGTCTCTTCTCTGTCTCTGTCTCTCTCTCCGTCTCTGTGTCTGTCTCTGTCTCTCTCTCTTCTCTCTCTGTCTCTCTCCGTCTCTGTGTCTGTCTCTGTCTCTCCATCTGTCTTGGTCTCAGTCACTCTGTCTTTCTGTGTGTGTTTGTGTGTGTGTGGGTAAAGGACACGGTTCCTCTTTCTTCTCTACTTTCTCTCGACGGCGAGAGAAAAAGAGAAAGCGAGAGAAAAACAGTTGCTCTCTTCTTCATCTCTCTCCTCCTCCCCCTCCAGTGAGATACTGAGGGCTCTGACTGGGGGAGACATGAAAGAGGCTTACGCCACAGTCGGCTTTGAACCATCACCACTAAAGAAGAGAACTGTCCCCCCCCCCCCCCCGCGGTTCGGGATCTTCTCCTCTGCGTTTTGATTTATGCAGAAGAGCCTCATTTGTCAAGCAGGCTGAGTCAGTGCCTCATTTGCATAAAGCCTTCGTTTTCTCCGTTCTGCTAATTAGCAATTTGCAGCTTAATTGGAGAGCGGCTCTCGGCCCGGAGACGAAGCCGTCCTCGTGGAGAACGTATCTTCAGATGTGCTTCATGACACACACCTCCTCCTCCTCCTACAGAGAGCCTCCCACTCACTCTCTGCCCTCCGGCCTCTCACCCACTTTCTCCTGCTCCCCAAACACCTCTCCTCCTCCTCCTCCTCCTCCTCCTCCTCCTCCTCCCTCCTCCTCCTCCTCCTCCTCCTCCTCCCTGGTCTTAAGGTGGTGTTCTTATCATCCCTGACCTTGCCTTTTCATCCTCTCATTCTCCTTCACGGTCCATCTCTCTCCACCGTGTTCTGTGTGTCTTTGTGTCTGCTTTGCGGGGGGACGGAGGGGGTTGGGGTGAATGATTCAATCCCGTACAGAACCTCGAGTTCTGCTGGAAGAAGCATCAAGGTTGCAATTGGTAAAAGGACTGCATTTATGCCGCGCTTCTCTAACCAGTGGCCACTCAAAGCGCTAAACAATACTGCCCAACATTCACCCCCACCGACGGCGGCGTCAGCCCCGCAGGGCGACAGCCAGCGGGTCAGGGAGCAGTCAGGGGGAGACGTCCGGCTCAGGGACACCTCGACCCTCAGCTAGGAGGAGCCGGGGATCGAACCAGCAACCTTCCGGTTACCAGCCGACCCGCTCTACCTCCTGGGAGGGGGGGGGGGGCCCACACGCGCCTGTGTCTTTTGGAACTGTAGTCCAACATGACTAACGTGTGTGTGTGTGTGTGATGTCGTGTTGTGGTGTGTGTGTGTGTGTGTTGGTGTGTTGTTGGTGTGGTGTGTGATGTGTGTGTGTGTGTTGTGTGTGTGTGTGTGTGTTGTGTGTTTCCAGACTCTGAGGAGCCGTCGTTCTTCTCCTGCCAGCAGTGTGGCCGCGCAGTGCTGCCGTCGGCCTGGGCCCCTGCTGCATCTTCTCCTGCCAGCAGTGTGGCCGCGTGCTGCCGTCGGCCTGGGCCCTGCTGCAGCACGCCCAGCGCACACACTCCTTCAGCATCTACCAGGAGGAGGAGGAGGAGGAGGTGGAGGGAGGAGGCCACGCCCCCAAGCACCACCAGACCGCCACCCTCGACCCCCGGCAGCTCAGCCAGGCGCTGGCCTCCGCCTTCCAGCCGTCCGCTCGGCGGCCCCCCCGCCCCCGCCCGGCCGCCGGCCCCCCGCAGGCCCTCAACTTCTCCGTCCGTCTCCGGGAGCTGGCGGAGGTCAACATCACCACCGCCACTGCCGCCATGGGGGGGCGGGGCCTGTCTCCGTCCTCCTCCCCGCCCGCGGCGTGCCCCTACCCCCAGGGGCCCGGGGCCCCCCGGGGCCTGCTGGCTTGCGAGCTGTGCGGCCAGGGCTTCCAGTCCGTGCGGGGGCTGTCGGCCCACCGGCGCACCCACGGCTGCGAGCGGCCGTACCACTGTGGCGTCTGCGAGCAGGCCTTCGCCCAGAGCGGCCAGCTGGCCCGCCACATGCGGAGCCACCGGGGGGCCGCCGGCCCGGGGTGCGGGCGCGGGGGGGAGGCGGACGAGGACGGAGGGACGCTGGCCGCCGCGGCGACCACGGCGAGAGGGAGGCTCCCGGCCCCGCCCCTCCCCCTGCAGCCCCGCCCCTCGGAGGGCGAGCTGGGGGGGGGCGGGGGGGCGGAGGGCGAGGAGGAGGCCCAGCGGACCCCCCCCTGCGCCAGCCCCTCGGAGGGCTCCCTGGAGAGCGGCGAGACGGGCGGCAGCGCCGAAAGCGGCATCGCCAGCGGCAACTGCACGCCCAAGCGGCCGGAGCTGGGCGAGCCGGGGCGCGGGGGGGGCGGCGGCGCAGAGTGGGGGGGCGGCCCGGCCGAGGCGGCGGCGGCGGCGGGGGGGCGGGGCCAGGAGTGGGCCTCCAGCACGGCCTCGGAGGTGGTGGAGGAATGGCAGCGGGAGAACGAGAGGAGGAGCGCCGAGGGAGGCGCCGGGAGCGCCGGCATGGACAACATCAGCAGCGGCCTCGCTCCGGGCGTTCCCGCCCGGAGCGCCGGCGTTCCGGCGGCGAAGAGGAAGAAGGACGAGGCGTGCGAGTACTGTGGCAAGCAGTTCCGCAACAGCAGCAACCTGACGGTGCACCGGCGCAGCCACACGGGGGAGCGCCCGTACCGCTGCGGCCTCTGCAGCTACGCCTGCGCCCAGAGCTCCAAGCTGACGCGCCACATGAAGACGCACGGGGCCCGCGGCGCCCGCGCGCCCTTCCTGTGCCAGCTGTGCAGCGTGCCGTTCACCGTGTACGCCACGCTGGAGAAGCACCTGAAGAAGGTCCACGGGCTGAGCCACGCCAGCGTGGGGGCCTACGCCCAGGCCGGCGGCCCCGGCGGGCAGGTCCCCGGCTGGGCCGAGGTGCCGGGGGCCCCCGGCAACCCGGAGGGGCTGGTAGCCGTGAAGATGGAAGAGGAGGAGGAGGAGGAAGAGGAGGAGGAGGGCGGTGTGGAGGCGATGGAGGCTGAGACCGCCACGATGATGAAGGGCGCCGTGCTGCAGGAGCAGGATGAGGAGGAGGAAGAGGAGGAGCTGAGGATGAGGCTGGGGCAGCACAAGGCGGGCCAGCTCCTATCGGAGGGCTTGGCCTTGGCATCAGCCCCCTGACCGCCGTCGCCGCCCCCCAGCCCCCCCCCCCCCCCCCCCCCCCCCTCGGTGACTCTGATGTTTAGAAGCTCTTTACCGGGACCCCGCCTCGCCACGCCGCTTCAGTTAAAACGGGGGGTCTCTCTTCACAGGAACTGGCCCGGTCAGTCTAATGTTAGAGGCTCTCTTTACCGGGACCCCGCCTCGCCACGCCGCTTCAGTTAAAACGGGGGGTCTCTCTTCAAAGGAACTCGCACACAGGGACCCATTGAGCGGTCTCTCTCTCTCTCCCTTTCCGGTCTCTCTCTCTCCGGTCTCTCTCGCTCTCCGGTCTCTCTCTCTCTCTCTCTGCGGACTCTCGTCAGCGCTGAGGGGCATGTGATCGCGGAGCGGCGTCCATGTTGGGACCCAGGTGGGGACCAAGTGCCTTTCCCTCAGAGCACCACAAGAAGCCCACGGGGACGCCGTAGCCGCGGGGGGGGGGGGGGGGGGGGCAGCACCCACTCTGGCGCAGACCCCGACCAGCAACAGAACATTGTGTGTGGGTGCAGAGACGATAAACGGATAGCATCCCTCTAGTGGACGGGTGATGTGCAAGCTGTTGTTCATAACGGCCCACTGATGCAAAATCTATTTTTTATTTTTTTGATTTCAATCAGTAAATATCAATCGATAATCCAGGTAGTTTAGTCTAGGGTGAAACCAGTGGGTTGGGTGGAGAGAGGCTGTGTGTGTGTGTGTGTGTGCGTGCGCGTGCGCGTGTGCGTGCACGTGTGCGTGTGCGTGTGCGCGTGCGCGCGTGTGCGTGCGCGTCTCTAGCCATTAAGGACGGTCGGGTTCCGTCTCTGGAAGTCTTCTCCAGCCTGGAGACGGCCGAGGGGAGCCAGCGCTGAGACCGACCCAAACACAGTCTGCACCTCCTCAACCACCTCTCTTTAAAGATGCCTGGGCTGTCACAACAGACGGCGCTTAACCTAATGTTTACGGGGCCCTCAAGGGGCCTTCGGGGGCCAGGCCGGGCTGCACTCCTGTCCGAGGGGCCGCAGGTCTCTGTGTGAAACGACTCTCTGCTCTCTCCCGATGTTCATGTCCTCTCTAAATGTGAAGAAGGAGGCTTAATACCCCTTCTGGTCTCCATGCTTTGCTCCTATGCATATCGCCCCCCGCGGTCTCATGCATACAAACGGGTGTCCACTGGTTCTTGTATATTGCTGTGGTGGTGAATCCAGGATTCTGTTATTGTTTACATTTTGTAAAGCCTCCTCTTATGTCCTCTGGTCGTGAGGTCCTCCTTTATTTATGGGTGCTGCATGTTGGTCGTACTGACGCCCAAACCTCTTTTGTTCTACACGGTGGAGGAATGTGGTAGATAGCAAGCTGATGGGTGAGAACGAATGAGAACGTGTGCGTGTGCGTGTGCGTGCGCGTGTGCGTGTGTGTGTGTGTGTGTGTGTGCGTGTGTGTGTGTGTGTGTGTGTGTGTGTGTGCGTGTGTGTGTGTGTGTGTGTGTGTGTGTGTGTGTGTGTGTGCACGCGAGAGCGATGGGTGAAATGACAGAGTTGTTTTGGTGTTATTATAATTTCTGTGTGTAATTAGCTGGCCTGTCTGTGGCGGCTGTCGTTGGGCTCTGTTGTGTCCAAAGCATGATGCAAGTTGTTCTCAGTGTGGTATAACGCATGTCCACAGGGCTGCATGTGATGCAAGCCTCTGGAGGCTCTCCCCTCCATGGCAATACCAAGGCACGGGGTCATTTAGTGTGCAGCGAGCTCTGCTGTCTCCGGTCTGCTGTCATGTCTCTACTGTGTTTGCCTTTATTGATTTTTCTATTTAAAATAAATCTTGTCAGGAAATCCATATGTTGGACACTTTCTCTTTTTCTTTTGCATACATAAAGTGGGCGTGTGTGAGAGTGTGTGTGTGTCAGCGAGAGTGTGTTCATGTACAATATTTCTGTACATAGTCTTTTTTTCATTGCCATTATCAATATCGTTATAATTGTAACTATTATTAACTTGTCGGAGCCTTGTTTTTGGTTTTCCTCAGATCTCTGTTCTGTCCTCAAATCTTAGCGCTGTATTTTTTTAAAACTTGACTCCATTTTGTAACTGACCTTAACGCAAGGATCTGAATAAAGGATCTGAATAAAGAATTGAGGCAACGCTGCACGTGTCCTTGTGGTTCCGTGTCCTTGTGGTTCCGTGTCCTTTGTACCCCCTCTCCCCCCCCCCCCCCCCCGGTCTGAACCCCAATGAAACCCACCTCTGGTCTAGCTTCCCGATTACACCCCCACACCCCTATTACGCTATTAATAATGTATTTGGGTACTTCAAGAGTCTGAACCCCAATGAAACCCACCTCTGGTCTAGCTTCCCGATTACACCCCCACACCCCTATTACGCTATTAATGTATTTGGTACTTAAACTTGAAATAGTACTTGGCATTGTATAGCATCTTTCGACCTTTGTAAATCTTTAGTCTTTCCCAGTGGAGCCGTCTGCCCAATCTCTGACACTTGAACTACTTCAGACGTCGTAACTTGGTCAAATTTCAACCGTTTACCTTTGTTCAAAACATTTAACACATCTACACACTTGTATCTCCAATAATATGCATTTGAAAAATAGTTTAGATATAGTTGTTTTAAGGTTCAAACCTCCTTCCAGTGGGTCTGATTTACGTTGACGCTGGAGCGTCAGGACCGTTCAGCAGCGTTGCCAGATTGGGTGTTTTTTCCCGCCAAATTGGGCTACTTTTTACCGTAGAGCGAGGACGTTCAGCAGCGTTGCCAGATTGGGCAGTTTTTCCCGCTGTCTGGATTTTGAACAACGCTTTTCATTCAGCTGTCAGCATTCACACGTTTTCTGAAAGAAGTGCAACTTCTAGTTCCCTTTGACTCCTGCTAGGAGGAGGCGGTGAGGGGGGGGTGAGGAGGTGGAGGGGGGGGGTAGAGGAGGTGGATTGGGGGGGGGTGAGGGTGAGGGC
>OLKM01001930.1:27500-30873 GCA_900291075.1 Melanogrammus aeglefinus
CCCCCCCCCCCTCCACCCTCAGCGTGGGACGGAGGCTAATCGATGACACCGCCGCGACAAAAGGGGGGGGGGGGTCTCCGTGTCCTCAGACGTTCCCACAGGCCCCTCCCCCTGCACCTCGCCCCCCTCCCACTACCACCACCGCAGGACGAAACCTGAACCCAGGAATTATGCTGCCCCACCACCACCCTCCCCCCTCTCTCTCCTTCCCCCCTTTCTCCCTTTCTCTCTCCCTTTCACTCCCCCCTCTCCCCCTCTCCCTCCCTCCCCCCTCTCTCTCTCCCTCCCTCCACCTCTCTCCCTTTCTCGCTCCCTTTCTCTCTCCGTCTCCCTCCCTCCCCCCTCTCTCCCTCCCCCCCTCTCTCCCCTCTCTCCCTCCCTCCCCCTCTCTCCCTCCCTCCCTCTCTATCTCCCTCCCCCCTCTCTCTTCCCTTCCTCCCTCCTCTTCCCCTCCCTTTCTCTCTCCGTCTCTCCCTCTTCCCCCTCTCTCCCTTCCCTCCCTTCCTTCCTTCCCTCCCTATCTCCCTCGCTCCCCCCCTCCCCCCTCTCTCCCTTCCTCCCTCCCTCCTTCCCTCCCTATCTCCCCCCCTCCCCCTCATGCCCCCCTCTCTCCCTCCACTCCCATCTCTCCCTCCCTTCCCCTCCCTCCCCTCCTTCTCTCCCTCCCTCTCTCTCTCTCCCTCCCTCCCCCTCCCTCCTCTCCCCCTCTCTCCCTTTCACTCCCGTCCCTCCCTCTCTCCCTTCCCTCTCCCTCTCTCCCCCTCTCTCCCTCCCCCTCTCTCCCCCTCCCTCCCCTCTTACGGCGGTGGATCTGGGAGCAGCAGGTCTTACTGGTCTGAAGGTGGAGGCCGGGTGGAGCTCCACGGGGATAGGCCTGAACGCAGCGGACGGCGTGCGCTGCCACCTCCACCCGCAGGGAGACGGAGGCCGTCCTCCGCCGGTGTTTCTGGAGCACACAGCAGATGAACTGAAGCTAATTATTAGTTAGCGAGGAAACACCCCCCCCCCCCCCCGGTGTCACTGGGACGGGCCGGCCCTTCAGCACACGGCACCACCTCCTCCCTCTCTCCTCCACCCACTGGAAACAAACCGTCTGTCGCACGGCGCTCCAACCGTTGCTTCCCGGACCTCGTCCCCCCCCCCTACACCTGTCCCCTGCCTCCCCGCCCCACCCTCACCCACCCCCACCCTCACCCACCCCCACCATCCCCTACCACCCCCACCCCCGCTCAGCTCTCGGTGCCCTGGCCTCAGGTACAGACAGGATGTTGCTCCACCTCTGGACCATCAGAGAGGAAAGAAGACTGACAGGGGAGGGCGGGCAGGTCCAGACCGGAGCGCTGGAGTGTACACACACACTCTCTCTCCCCCTCTCTCTCTCTCCCTCTCTCTCTCTCTCTCTCTCTCTCTCTCTCTCTCTCTCTCTCTCTCTCTCTCTCTCTCTCTCTCTCTCTCTCTCTCTCTCTCTCTCTCTCTCTCTCTCTCTCTCTCTCTCTCTCTCTCTCTCTCTCTCTCTCTCTCTCTCTCTCTCTCTCTCTCTCTCTCTCTCTCTCTCTCTCTCTCTCTCTGTCGTCTCTCTCTCTCCTCTCTCTCTCTCGCGATCTCTTCTCTCTCTCTCTCTCTCTCTCTCTCTCTCTTCTCTCTCCTCTCTGTCTCTCTCTCTCTCTCTGGTCTTCTCTCTCTCTCTCTCTCTCCTCCTCTGTCTCTCTCTCTTCTCTGTCTCTCCCTCTCTCTCTCTCTCCCCCTCTCTTTCTCTCTCTTGGTCTCTCTCTCTCCCTCTCTCTGCCTCTCTCTCTCCCTCCCTCTCTCTCTCCCCCTCTCTTCCTTCCCCCCTCCTCCCTCCCTCCCCTCCCTCTCCTCTGCTCTCTCTCTCTCCTCTCTCTCTCTCTCTCTCTCTCTCTCTCTCTCTCTCTCTCTCTCTCTCTCTCTCTCTCTCTCTCTCTCTCTCTCTCTCTCTCCCTCTCTCTCTCTCTCTCTCTCTCTCTCTCTCTCTCTCTCTCCCTCTCTCCCTCCCTCTCTCTCTCTCTCTGCTCTCTCCCTCTCTCTCTCTCTCTCTCTCTCTCTCTCTCTCTCTCTCTCTCTCTCTCTCTCTCTCTCTCTCTCTCTCTCTCTCTCTCCCTCTCTCTCTCTCTCTCTCCCTCTCTCTCTCTCCCTCTCTCTCTCTCTCTCTCTCTCTCTCTCTCTCTCTCTCTCTCTCTCTCTCTCTCTCTCTCTCTCTCTCTCTCTCTCTCTCTCTCTCTCTCTCTCTCTCTCTCTCTCTCTCTCTCTCTCTCCTCTCTGTCTCTCTCTCCTCAGTCGCCTCTCTCTTCCTCTTTCTCTCCTCTCTCTCTCTCTCTCCCTCTCTCAACCTCTCTCTCTCTCTCTCTCCCTCCACTCTCTCTCTCTCTCTCTCTCTCTCTCTCTCCTCTCCTCTCTATCTCTCTCTCATCCAGCTCTCTCTCTCCTCCCCTCTCTTCTCTCTCTCTCTCTCTGTCTCTCTCTCTCCCTCCCCCTCTCTCTCTCTCTCTCTCTCTCTCTCCCTCCTTCCCTCTCTCCCTCCCTCCCTCTCTCTCTCCTGCTCTCTCCCTCCTTCCCTCTCTCTCTGTCTCTCTCTCTCTCTCTCTCTCTCTCTCTCTCTCCCTCCCCTCTCTCTCCTCTCTCTCTCTCTCTCTCTCCCTCCCTCCCTCTCTCCCTCCCTCCCTCCCTCTCTCTCTCCTGCTCTCTCCCTCCTTCCCTCTCTCTCTCTCTCTCTCCTCTCTCTCATCTCTCTCTCTGTGGGTGGTACTCTCCGTCCTCTCCATCTCTCTCTCTCTCTCTCTTCTCTCTCCGCGCGTCATAGATCCCTCCCTTTCCTTCTCTCTCTCCCTTCTCTTCTCCTTCTCTCGATAGGTACAGGGTGTAGGGACAGGGGCCTCTTCGTCTCTTCTCTCTCGTCCCTCTCTCCCTCTCCTCCTCTCCCTCTCTCTCTCTCTCTCTACTCTCTCATCTCCTCTCTCTCGTCGCTCTCCTCTGCGCTCTCTCTCCTTTCTCTCTCTCTATCATGACTTCTCGCTCTTTCCTCGTCTCTCTCTCGTCTTCTCCCTCTCATCTCTTCTCTTCTTTCTTCTCTCCCTCTCTCTCCCTCGCCTCTCTCTCTCTCTCTCCTCATCTCTCTCTCCTTCTCTCCTCTCCTCTCTCGTCTCCTCTTCTCTCTCCCTCTCATTCCCTCTCTCCTTCTTCTCTCGATCCCTCTTCTCCTCTCTCTCTCCTCTCTTTCTCTTCTCTCTCACTCTCTCCTCTCTCCCTCCCCCCTCTCTCTCTCGTCTTCTCTCTCTCTCCTCTCTCTCTTCAGCGTCTCTTCTCTCTTCTGCTCCCTCCCTCACCTCCTCCCTAGCCCCTCCCTCTCTCTCTCTCT
>OLKM01001930.1:54153-95245 GCA_900291075.1 Melanogrammus aeglefinus
CCCCCCCCCCCCCCCGGGGTGTGTGAGGGTGAGTCGTCGTCGTCCCCGGGGTGTGTGAGGGTGAGTCCCCCCCTCCCCCCCGGGGTGATGTCTCAGCAGCTCTACGCAGTCGCTCTATTCTGGGCCGACTGACGCCCGGCCCGCCGTCACTACGCTGCTCATCTCCTCCTCCTCCGCTACGCTGCCTCATCCCTCCCTCCCTCCCCCCTTCTCCCTCCCTCCCTCCATCCCTCCCGCCCCCTCCCTCCCTCCCCCTCTTCCTCTTCTCCTCCTCCTCTCTCCCCCCCATGTCACTATGGCCCTCTCCCAGTCTGCCTCCTCCACCTGTTCTTCCTCTCTCCTGGACACACACACAAGTGTGTGTGTGTGTGTGTGTGTGTGTGTGTGTGTGTGTGTGTGTGTGTGTGTGTGTGTGTGTGTGTGTGTGTGTGTGTGTGTGTGTGTGTGTCTCTCTTTATTCCACACCCTGCTATAAATAGATTCTTTGCTCACACACTACTTCCTGTTCGACATTCAGTGACTACACACAGGTTGCCCTCGGCAACCATCCATCTACCTCGGAGGAGAGAGAGTGTGAGAGAGAGAGAGAAAGTGGGGGAATGAGAGAGAGAGAGAGAGAGAGAGAGAGAGAGCGAGAGAGAGAGAGAGAGAGAGAGAGAGAGAGAGAGAGAGAGAGAGAGAGAGAGAGAGAGAGAGAGAGAGAGAGAGAGAGAGAGAGAGAGAGAGAGAGAGAGCTAGAGAGGGAGAGAGAGAGAGAGAGAGAGAGAGGGAGAAGGCCGACAGGGAACTCAGTGTTCCACCCCTCATTCATAAATAGACGATCCCTAAATGTTGTTGTTATGTTCTATAGCAGTCGGGCGTGATTCCACCATAACTAGTGGGTCAGACCCAGGCCCGGCCGGGGGGGGGGGGGGCTGTAGGGTCATGTAGGATGAGCAGCCAAGCCTGGACCGGCTTCCAATCTCCCAGGATCTCCGCTCAGCCATTGGCCTATGGGTTGATCCTCCCAACAACCAACTCTCTCTCACACACACACACGCACGCACGCACGCACACATACACACACACACACACACACACACACACACACACACACACACACACACACACACACACACACACACACACACACACAAAGTCTGCAGTAATTATTTCCTGTGCATTGATCATAATTATTATAGTAATAATATTAACAAGATTACTTCTAATTATTTTTCTATTTTGGGAAGGCTGCAGGGGTACCACAGCTTATGATGCCTCGTAGTTCCGGATAGGTAAATCAGAACAGTAACGGAAGTTATGGACGCCTCCCACATTATTGAACCAACCCCATCGATCCGCTTAGCCCCTCCCCCTCCAGGTGTCCGGCGGGTCGCGGTGATGTGGAGGAGGAGTTCACCGTCTGCTCCTTCAGGAGCGGCTATTACCGAGCCGTAGGGGCGGGGGAGGGAACTGAAATAGAGACGCGGTTGTAGTGTACGGTGTGGGGGCGCGAGCTACAGAGGAGAAAAAAACACCGCGATTGTAGGGACTCGCAGGAGATGAGGGGCGAGCAGGGGAGTGCGTACGTCGAATGCCAAGCGTTCCGATTTAGCCCCGGCTTCAGTCACTCACGCACGGCGTCGACCAGCGTGTTTTAAGTCATCAGGGCCGGGGTATTTCAGGAGGCGAGTGAGTGAGTGAGCGAGTGAGCGTTGTGCATTCGGGCTGGCATAGGATGTAAGTATGTGAATTCAGCGAGTCTATTTCCAACGTGGTGAGATAATTGCTGGCTGTTAATTTGAGACTCTGAGAGCTTGATTTACGTTTCCTCTAGCTCCTCCTGTGTTGTGTCGCTGTGTTCAGGCCTCTGGGGCCTAGGGCCTTGTGTAGCTGTATTTAGGCCAGCTGGAGCTCCCAGCTTCAGTCAGTAGGTCAAGTAACTCGCTCGATGTCGAACAAATCTTTCAATTTTAGAACTGAATTCACTTCTGGGGATTTTTTCAACATTTGATGCCACTTTAATGTCGAGAGGGAACTATTAACGATGATTCACACCAAGACCACGGGATAGAAGTCGATCCATCAAAGTAGTTGGATCAAAAAATAATATTAAACTTTTGAAGTTATATTGTATTCGTTTTAAAGGAGACATATTATACCACCAGGTGTGACTGTGATAAGCCTTACAAGCCGTTTCGAAATCTGCCCCATATGCCATCACTAGTGGGCGTGTCCACCTACATCTGTGCTGGATAGATCAGTCTACCAGCCTACCCAGTGGACTGAAGTAAGCGTTGCTCATCTATCCAGTACAGATCTAGGTGGACACGCCCACTAGTGATGTCATATGGGGCAGATTTTCGAAACAGCTTGTAAGGCTAATCACACTCACTCCTGGTGGTATAATATGTGTCCTTTTAAATATAACCTTGCATAATTCAGCCTTTGATGGGAAATATTTATATTATAAATGTGTAAGACTTAAGGTACCTAGATCTGTGCTATTAATGAGCACATGTTATTAATGTCACCTGACATCCAATCAGACACTCGGCTCGGATT
Source organism: Melanogrammus aeglefinus (assembly GCA_900291075.1). Lineage (NCBI taxonomy): Eukaryota > Metazoa > Chordata > Actinopteri > Gadiformes > Gadidae > Melanogrammus > Melanogrammus aeglefinus. The sequence goes on from OLKM01001930.1 coordinate 56,698, forward strand.
GGACCCCATGTTGAGAAAACAGCAGCGAGGCGATATAGGGGCTGTGTCCCTGTCCCGTGGGGGGACGGGGGGGCAAGCACAGAAGGGCTGGGGGGTCGTGTCCCTAAACACAACGGGAGGGGGGGAGAGGAGAGGAGGTAGAAGGGGAAGAGGAGAAGGGGGAGATGTGATGAACATGGAGGGGAGGGGGGGGGGGGGGTGCAGTGGATTCAGACGAGGACGGCTGCTATCATCACAGCTTCTGTCGATCTATGCGCTGCCGTGGTGCCTCCATTCACTCACTGGGTCCCTGCACCATACTGGTTGTTCACTACTGGTGTTGCATTCCCATAGGTATGGCCCCATGGGGGTGGGTGCTGTTCACCCTGAGAGGAGAGAGAGAGAGAGAAGAGAGAGAGAGAGAGAGAGAGAGGAGAGAGAGAGAGAGAGAGAGGAGAGAGAGAGAGAGAGAGAGAGAGAAGAGAGAGAGAGGAGAGAAGAGAGAGAGAGAGAGAGAGAGAGAGAGAGAGAGAGAGAGAGAGAAGAGAGAGAGAGAGAGAGAGAGAGGAGAGAGAGAGAGAGATGAAGAGTGGGGTGGGGGGGGGGCTGTTGAAAGTAGGCTAGGATTGACGCTGGCTGTGAGTCAGCGGCAGGGAGGCGGACTGCAGGGCCCACAGCTCTAACTTTGGGCCGCCTCCTCCAGGCACCTCGGATGACAGGAGAACAATCTCTCTGATTCCCGCTGCCGCCACGCTGACGTCGATGGAGCCCAAAAAAAAGACAGAAAAGAAAGGAAAGCGATCTGCATTTCCGCCTGACGTGCCGAGCGTCAATAGAAGCACGGTGTTGCACTGAGCAAATAGGATCGCAAAATAAAAGTGTGTGTGTGTGTGTGTGTGTGTGTGTGTGTGTGTGTGTGTGTGTGTGTGTGTGTGTGTGTGTGTGTGTGTGTGTGTGTGTGTGTGTGTGTGTGTGTGTGTGTGTGTGTGTGTGTGTGTGTGTGTGTGTGTGTGTGTGTGTTCCGGGGCCTGGGTCTCTTTGCTGCCATACCGGAGATCTCTGCGTGGCATTAGGCCCCAGTAGACACCAGTTCCAAGGGTGGATAAGTTAAAACCTGACCTCGGCGTCTTCGTGCTAGGATTCGTGTGGGCGCCTAAACGCAAACGATGACTTCATCGCCCCCCACCCCCCACACCAGCTGGGCGACGTTAGAGTTGCGTTGATTATTATTATTTTTTATTTGTATTAAATTTGTAGCTTTAAACACAGCTCCTTGGTAAATGTGATTACTAACGGTACATTAAAAAGTAATTCTGCTCAATCGAAGACATTAAACAACTGCTATCTCCTCCTCGACCCACTGTTTGTATTCAGTGAGCAGGCTGGATGCGCGCAGGCCTGACGCGCTCCACTTTCTTTTGTGGAGAACCAGTGCCTTGAATATGTTCTCCAGCATTGCTACAGCTTGATGCATTTTCACAACGAGTCCGTCTTTCAAAGAGATATTCCTGAAGGGCATCAAAAGGAAAACGGAGGGGAAAAGACCTTTTTCGCCCGTGTGGACGGGGCCTTAATGTTCAGCATGGCCCCAGAGTCTAATCAGGATCAGCCCCATCCTAAACCAGCCGTCCCCCACATTCACTCCCACCAGCATCGTTCCAGCTTTCATACTGTCCAATGCTGTCTGTTACATTGAGATTTGCATTCAGCAAATTATGTCAAAGCATGTTCAGTTCGGTTTTCATATTATTATAGTGCTGTTGGTTTAGTATAGCATGGTTTGAGTTTAAATCTCTGAGATTCCACTCAACACAGCACATAAACCCTCACAGAGTGGTCCCCACTGCGTCCTGGACGGGGATAAGGCTCTGGAGCCTGAACAGAGGCTGGATAAACACTGGGTTGGAACCAACGTCTAGAGTAAACTATTCCACCAGGGCCAGGCGTGTAGTGTGTAGTTTATAGCGTGCAGTGTGTTGTGTGCAGCGTGCAGTGTGTAGTATGTAGTGTGTGTTGTGATACTGGGTCACTGGGTTTATTCCATTTGTCTCATAAGCAGAAACAGAAAGCCAAATCTGCTAACAATGTCTTTGTAATCGGAGACTGCATTACTTTAACCAGAGCTCACAAAGAGACGAGGTCTGCGTGTTCAACGTTTCAGAATCCCGTGGTTACATTTCCAGGTCCCTTTTTACAGACCATTGGCAACTAGGCCATCGTTTCGATACTGCAATAGATCCAAAACATGTGTGTCTTGAACTTTTCTAAACTTTCTTTTTACATCGAGTGGATTCGCATGAAAAAATAAAGTGGGGGAAAATGTGTGAGCTCTGTGTTTGATTTAGCCGAGAGGAGCGCGTGGTCTCATCATTCAGAGAGCGTTCCTCCCCGGTTCGGACGGGGTCTTTTCAGGACTGCTGAGTAAGGGATTACCGGGGAGCCAGTCTGACGAGTGAATTACAGGGGAACCACCGGCCCGGTTCGCTCTCGGTGGCTGGCCTCCGTGTAAACACAAGGAGCAAGAGATCAGATTTCTCGTGAATGAGGCGGGCAGAGGCAGTTAAGGTTATGTAACGCTGTCGGTCAAGGACTGCAGAAGAGGGTGTAAACAAGGCGGCCTGGGCGGGAGGGGGGGGGGGGAGACTGGGCTGGCCGTTGCCTGGCAACAATATTTTGTGCAGGAAGACAGTGCAAACAGGCCACGCCCCACTGGAGGAAACTTGAGACGTGTGTGTGTGAGTGTGTGTGTGTGTGTGTGGTGTGTGTGTGTGTTGGTGCTGTGTTGTGTGTGTGTGTGTGTGTGTGTGTGTGTGTGTGTGTGTGTGTGTGTGTGTGTGTGTCAATCACCACATCACCACATCTAAACATCTGCACATTTAAACCTTTGGCCCTGGAATTCGGATCCATGAAGTCCCGGATTATTAGACACGCTCATTAAATCCCGATCACACATGTGAACTTTCCGCAACATAACAATAGTTCTGCAAGTTCTTGTTTGAGAATATCGTGGACGTTTCATTATGCATATCAAGGCATCGTTCGGTCTTTTTTTAAATTATATTTATATGCATGAAATTCAACGCCTCGTTTGGTTGTAATTTAGGCACACGTCACAAACAAAGGTTAAATCGCTGTCGCCAGTCGGCTGTCGTCAGAACTGAATAGATCAACTCGGTTCCACTTCACATTAGTTCTTGGATGTCTGCTGACTAACCAAGCGGATAACCAATATGCTGACGTACAGAGAATGATCAGCTGTTAAACAATAAGATACTGATTATGTTCAATTAGCCTATAATAATTATTTTGATTATGTTATACACGTGTCAAGATGATCACGTTGATGGATGTGATCTGTTTCGAGGCATGCCTCGGATGTAACAACACATTGATACATTAATACGCCGCACCAGAACCATCAAACGAGTCATTTATTATTATGTGTCATGTTTTATTAGTGTGTGTGTTGAGCTGTTGCATGCGAGGCATGCCTGTAACAACGCAACACACATTTAAAATCCATTAATAACAGAACTCATCGCTGGGGTTGAGTGTGTTCAGACTCGGTCCGAAACACGGAAGCCGTGTGCATGCTGACCACGCCCCCTTCCTGCTCTTCCCTCCCCCATCACCGGTTTCCACGGGAACCAGTTGCTAAGGCGGCATAACAAAAAGACGAGTGAGAATCTGTACGTCCTTACGTCAGGCTCGTAACGGCGTATCCATGGTGACGGCGTGCTGTGTACACACGCCGCAGACTAGCGGTGAGACGGGCACTGCGCATGCTCGCCTGTGGGCTGTGTGACCTCGGGTATCGAACTCAAAACTCATTTTTAATCATAATATTCATTCTTTTTTTTTGCTTTTAAACATCGTTTTGTGTTCCTCGAGGCGACGCACGGATGATTTTCTGTATTAATTTATAAAAACACAAACACGCGTTACCACACAGATCCACACATCCTCCTCGTTCCCTCGGGCTCCCGGGTTGTGTGTTTGTTTCGTCAGGTGTTGTGCTGCGTGCGTGCGTGTGTGTGTGTGTGTGTGTGTGTGTGTGTGTGTGTGTGTGTGTTTCGTAAGTCGTTGTGTTGTTTGCATGTGTGTTTTGTAAGGTGTTGTGTGAACCTCAGCATTTCCCATGAACTCGGATCGGTCACTCTGGTACTGGAATGTGCTCGCGGAACACGACGTCCTCCGGTGCGTGACGTCATGACGCTGACTCACTGTTTGCGTCCCTCCTCCTCCGTCTCTCCTACACTACTCCTCAATCCCTCACTTCTCCATCTCTCCACCCGCACTCCTTGTGCGTGTGCACCCGGTGGCATTCACCCCAGCAGGGGAGTGCGCTCCGGTCTCCTTGTTGTCGTTCATAGTTTCCCGGCCGGTGTTCCCGCCCAAGCCGACCCTCCCACCTGCTGCTGCCACATTCCCACGGGCCGCGTCAGGGCAGCGCGCCTGCAGGAACAATGATTCACTGTGTGTGTGTGCGACAGTGATGGTCTGCATCAACAGCGCGCACAGGCCGTGGATTTCCGTCACTGCTGCTGCCCACTATCTATATCGGGAAAACTTGGAATCACACGTACACTTATTTACATATCTGATGTTCTGTCGGCCTACTGGGGGGTAGCCAATCATGACGTTGTTATATAGAGTAATGTGTAGGCTAACAGCTTTGGGTCTGCATCATAGATAGAAATATACTAATGCGGATACAATACAATACACTCGTATGTTTAAAGGATCAGTCTGTAGAATTTAGAAACCATTTGTATTGTAATGCTCACTATTGTGGTGGGTTTCTACTACGGTACCATTACAACAAAGACACACTGATTAACAACACAGCATTCAGTCCGTGTCCCGATCCACCTGCCACTGTGTGCATCACCTGTAACCAGACTCTCTCTCCTCCTCTCTCCCTCCCCCCCTCTCCCCCCCCACAGGAGAACAATGGATCATCGGACACCTCACGCCAAGGTGTGTGTGGACGTGTGGAGCTCTGTCTGGCCAGCGGTTGACGGGTCTCAGCCATGAGTACAACCCATTCCTTTCTACGACTCTTAGCCAATAACGCTTTCTTTAAACATGTTTGTTCGAAGCCGAATGTCCCTTTGGGTCACTGTAGAAACATGGTGGGGTATTAATGGCTACCCAAGAGGACCCCCCCCCATGGAGACATTAAGGCTCGTTCTAAGGTAAGGAAAACATAAGGGTTCTCATTTACATGGGATTATACCCCAAAGAAAACCTCCTTCTGAAAAGTCTGCTAGATTCCACAAAATCCCACACACTCCACCTTTAATGTGACGTTTGGGAGAACACTAAGTGCATCAAATTACCACACACAAATAAAAACGTTGGCCACTTATTGTCAGGATAAATGATGTCAGTTGGCCGCCTGAAGCCATAACCTAATTGCTATTGTTAAATCAAACAAACTCTCCCTCCCTGTAAAAAGTTTGAGTCCCTGCCAAAGTGCAGGGTTCCCAGGGCGTGGCCGAGAGAGCCGGTAGCAGGGTTTCCTCTGCCCGCCGCTCGTCCTCTGCTGAAGGAATGCCTGCGTGTTGCACAACAAAGCCAGCAATGTCGTTCTCTGGAGGTGTGTGTCTGCATAGGACTTGATAGGTCCTTGAAGCCCATGTGTCAGAATGTATTGGCTGGATCCAATGACAATAATACATAAAATAAATACATAATTTAAATGCTCAATTATAGAATCAGATTTTGGACTATAGGGAGTAAGCTAGACGCACAGTAAATTGAGTTTAACCTAGAGTTATAAAATAAACCAATATCCAAAAAGTAGCCTAATGCCATATTCCTTATTCACTTTTTGTTTATTTTTGATCAAACTGTGCTTTTTATATGGTTAACCTGACTTATCCATTGACACGTACTTATATACCTAAAAATAATTCATAACTCATAACTAATATATTTCCGTTTGCAACGCGCTGGATGTTCTTAACGTTTCCTTTGATGCATTGTCAGACGGTGAGAAACATCTCGTGGTTTGATAGTAAAAAAAAAAGGCTATTCTTCCCAGTGTGCGAGGTAAAAGGGATTCCCTCAACGTCACCAAGGAGACCAAACAAAACACCAGCGCAGCCCCATATTTGGGCACGTACGTCACGGCGGAACTCCGAGGCGGGACTTAAAGAGAGCGAGAAAAGAGAGGTAGAAATGCCCTGGTTTTACTCAAAGAGGATGGATTAATTCAAGACTATAAGGCGAGACGCGTTTCTGTGGACTTAAAGACTGTAACGTCGGCCAGCCTCCGTGGATTTGTAACCTTACATTCGGAAGGCGGACTAAGGGAATACCTCCTCGGTCTGAGCGGGTTTCAACATCTGGAGTTCAGGCGCCTCCCGACCAGGGGACCCGGATCACCTTCTCCATGCAACTTTTTTGGAAAGACACTAAAAGCACCTTACCGCACCACGTTAAGAAGATCACCGACGGTAAGTTCTAGTTCAGTACAACCGGACGGTAGCAGAGCTAAAGTCTGCGGCCATCGAACCGCAAAGCCGGGCTCCATCTCATGCTGTGCACGGGACGGGACCGGCCCGGTTAAATGAGACTCGTATCCCGACTGGTGTCGCTGTCCCGGACCGTGTCGTGGTGGGGGGGTAACGCTGTGTGGTCGCTGCAGGTGACGCCCCGCTGTCCCGGACCGACCCACCTCGAGTCTCCCAGGGGGTAATGTTCGGAGGGTTCTCCGGAGACATCGACAGCGGTTCCCGTGAGAGTTCGTCCCCGTCCATCGAGTCCCAGTACATCTCCTCCCTGGACTCCTTCGGCAGCCCGCCGACCACCAGTGCTCCGCAGGTAACTTTGATTCAGAGCCTGTATTTATAGATATAATATATATTTATGATGACTGACAGGGAGAGCGTGTGTGTGTAGAGTGGTGTGTGGGATGGGAACCGCAGCAGGGGATACCCTAGATTTATGCACAGCCTCACTGGGCAAAGTGACAGTGTTACGACCATAACACGGATACGTTCACGGTTATCTTATTCAGGCCGTCCGTGTTTACGGTCGGTACACGCTTAGTTTCAAGGGGTTGCATTCAGCGGCATCATCTGTCAGGCGATGACAACGTGGTCGATTCTGCTATTCCTCTGCAGACGGTGTTGCCAGATTGGGTTGGAATTCCCGCCCAATCTGGCAACACTGGCCGCAGAGCGAACGAGAGCGCCTAGGAACTCTCCTACGTACGTGCTACGTCAGCAGCGAGGCCCGCCCCCCCGCTACGTACGCAACGAGGCCCCGCCCCCCCCTGCTCCTTCCACGCGCTCCTCCTCGGACCCGGCGTGACGTCAATGCGTTCTATTTTGGAGTGTTACGTTGCGTTGCTAAGGGGAACACCGGGGGGGGAGTGACGGGGGAGGAGGAACCCGATTGGTTTCTATAGCTGCTTCCAACCCACCTCATCCAATCATCTGCGAGCACTCGTATGAATATTAATAATACTCGCTAGGCTACTCGTGTTGGCATCGCTCTCCACCCTCGGGTCTAAATAAAGCCTCGACTCAGGCTGTATGGGACCAGAATGGCCCTCGACACCAAAAAATAATAATGGAGCTGGATTTAAATCAGTGACACACTTTTACTAGCAGATGGGTTCTAAAGATAGACAACTATACAGAAAGACAGCCAAAACAGACAGACAGGTGGAAAGAGAGTTAACCGTGTATTTATTTAAATATATATAGTTAGTGTTCGTATAGTTGTATTGTATTGAACGAATTCATGATGTATTCCACGTACAATCACAAAGGAAAAGCTAAGCATCTCAGCACTTTGTACGATTCGAGTAAGAGGTACATATTATATCCGTGACGTATATGTTGAATTCACATGAGATAGATGTATTTATATAGATAGACATATAAAAATAATTCTATATATGTACATATATATAAATATGTTTCAATAGATGCACAGACAGATCAACAGACAGCTAGATAGATATAGTTAGAAAGACAGATAGAGAGATAGATAGATAGATAGAGATAGAAAGACAGATAGATAGAGATAGATAGATAGATAGATGAGATAGAGAGATAGAGAGATGGAAAGACAGACAGATAGAACAGACAGACAGAAAGACGGTCAGTCAGTCAGTCACCCTCCCCGTGTCTCCCTGTAGGAGTGTGTGCCGGCTGTAGGCGGGCTCATCAGCGTTGCGGGAGCAGGAGCAGCAGGAGGAGGAGGAGACTTGGAGATGCCCGGCTCGTTCGTCCCCACCGTCACCGCCATCACCAGCAGCCAGGACCTGCAGTGGATGGTGCAGCCCACCCTCATCTCCTCCCAGGCCCCTGGCCAGGGCCTCGGGGGGGCCCCCATGACCCACCACGGACCCCTGGTCGACCCCTACGACATGCCGGGGCCCAGCTACTCCACGGGCTCCTCTTACCCCTCCTCCTCCACCGCGGACCCCCAGGGCCCCGCCCCCGGCCAGGGCCCCGCCCCCGGCGCCATACGCCCCTCCAGGGCCCGTGCGCACCGGGTGAGGGAGGAGTCAGTGAGTGACGACGGCGATGTCGGTGTGTTAGTAAGTGTGTGTGCTCGTGAAGTCCTCCTCTTCCTGTCCCGGGGACCGCCCCTACGGTCCCGGGTTGTGTCACTGTATTTTTATTGTAGTTATTATTAGTTTATTTGTCAGGGACATGTGTTGCATGAAGGTTTCTACCCCAGTCCCTGGTCGGGCCTTTCTAAAAAAAAAGATAATCCAAATATAATTTCTAAAATAACAACAGTGTGAGTTACGCAGTCTTTAGTAACCCCATCACACGAGCAGTGCACTGTATGCATGTGTGGATGACCTTAAGACATAAAGTACGTCACCGAACAGCACATCACATAACAACACAAACCCCCACATCCAGGATCTGTTGAGGGAACCACGGAGTTGAGCCGTTGCGTCATGTCATCCAGGCTGATCCACGACGGAGAACCGAACCCGTGTGCCTCCTCTTGTCTCCCCAGCTCACCCCCGAGGAGGAGGAGAAGAGACGCGTCCGCCGCGAGCGCAACAAGATGGCCGCCGCCAAATGCCGCAACCGTCGGCGGGAACTCACGGACCGGCTGCAGTCGGTAGGCCTGGCGCGTGTGTTGTGTGCGGGTTCAAAACCCTTGTTACCATGGCTCTGATCAGGGCAGTGTCTTCCCTCATCGTTATTGTAAAACCTTTTTTACTGAATTTACTAGTACAAAGAGGAGAGGACTCTGCACTGTAATGCTCACTGTTGGGACGGGGTTCTACTGCTGTAGAATCACAACAGAGACCCCCAGATCACCAGCAGACCCTGAAACAACACAGCACTCAGTCCGTGTCCTGATCCACCTGCCCCTGTCTGCCTCACCTGTAACCAGACCCTCTCTCCCCCTCCCTCCCCCTCCCTCCCCCCGTTACACCCCCCACCCCCACCCGCCTCCCCACAGGAGACCGACGTCCTGGAGGAGGCGAAGTCCGAGCTGGAGGCGGAGATCTCGGAGCTGCAGAAGGAGAAGGAGCGCCTGGAGTTTGTCCTGGTGGCCCACCAGCCCGGCTGTAAGATCCCGTACCAGGAGCAGAGCCAGCCGCAGCCCTCGGTGCAAATCCCCCCGGGGCAGCTGCCGCCCCAGCCCGGCCAGCAAGAGGTCTCCATCCTGGGTCTGACTGTGAAGGAGGACGATTTCTTCCTGCCGCCCGCCTACACCCCCCACGCGACCTCCTCGCTGGCCCTCCAGCCTCAGCAGCAGCAGCAGCAGCAGCTGCCACCGCCAGGGCTAATGCAGGAGGTAGCCTTTTCTACTTCTTTCTATGGCTCGAGCCATCCGGCGGCGGGGGGGGCTTGCCACGCGGCCCTCGACGGTGGTGGTGGTGGTGGTGGTGGTGGTGTTACCCATGACGGCGGCTTCAACCCCTCATACACATCTTCATTCGTGTTCACCTACCCAGAGGGAGCCTGCGGGGTCAGTGCCAACCAACGCAACAGCAGTAGCGAGCAGTCCTCCGATTCTCTGAACTCGCCCTCCCTGCTGGCGCTCTGACTGACCGCCAGACACTAACCCCCCGACCCCATACGCACACGTCGACGCGCGCACACACACCGCACGCACACCGCCCAGCGACACCAGGCACCCGGGGCCATCGCCCGCGCCGCCCTGAGCGCCGCCGAGTGTACGGGGTTTTCCGCCACGCACTCTGATAGCGAGCCTTTCTCGGAAATTTGCACATTGAAAAAAAGAAATATTAATCGATAATTGACCGTTCATTTCCTTCTCACTGAGGATTCTGGTGGTATCGTATGAGCCAACGCTGTCCCTGTACACAGCAGTATCGAATCCTTCCAAAATACGGTTCAATTATGACTTTCATTCACAATAATTCCTTTGAAACTCTACCTTTCAAGGGAATTATTTCCATTTAAAACCAGATCCCCCCCATTCCCATGAGCCCCCCCTTTATCTCTGTCGGCTGCCCCCTCCCCTAGTGCCCCCCCCATCCCCCCCAATCACTTCCTGCCCCTCTTCATCACGCTGAATGTATTTGTGCCGAGCTGAACTAGGGAGGAAGGACGCCTTGGCTGGGGTCACTCCTACTGAAGGACAGACGGCCGATCTCTCGCTCTCCTCTTCTTCCTCACATGCTCGACTTTCTTCGCTTCTCCATTCGATGTGACGTTCCGCGTGACGGGACCGACAGGTTCTCCGCTTCCGCCTGTCGCTCACTTCTTTTTTTTGTATGCTACTGCTGTGCGGGCTCCGGCCGCCCCCGTCCCGACTGTGGCCTCTTTATCCTTCTGTTTCTGTGTCTCTCCTTTCCTTCTCTGAAGTCTCCGTCCCCTGAGAGCCCGAAGACTCCGACCGACCCCTGGGACCTTGAGTGAAGGGTGGACCCCCCCCCCCACCCCCAAAACGCTCCCATGCACGCGCGCACACGTGGAAACCCCTGACACACCAGCACAGGAGAGGCTTTTAATTTGGAAACGGGGAAATGCTTAGAGCGATGTGATAGTCGTTCACATACACACAGACACGCACGTAAATGTAAAGATATGACAGATAAAAGTGAGTGATCCAACAGACATTTGTGAGATCCACCAAGCAACAGGGGATGCCACTGTCCTCTCCTGAGCCAATGATGGAGTTTAAAATGACGGAAGACGAGATGCATCGGTCCTGTGCGATGGTTGAGGCTGGTGGGGAACGTAAAGCGAAGGATGGGAAGTCAAAGCTGATATGCTGAAGGCGCTTCACACCAATCGATATCTGGAGCCAAATGTTAAAAGCACAACAAAAAAATAAAACTCAGCTCTTGCAAACTTTGTGGGAGGGTGACTCATCAGCCGCCGAGCCCCGTCCCCCGTATCGCCACCACCGCATCCTCTTGGCCAACATGCAAGTATTCAAACGGTCGTCTTCAAGTCCTGACGTCGAGGGTTTTGTCACGCGACTAACCACCTTGTTTGTCATCCAACGCTCGCTTTGATTTCCAGGATCTGAATAGAGGCTGTCAGTTCTGAGGGAGAAGCATTAAAGCATACTAAAAGGACTTTTCTGAAGAATTTGGGAGGAGTGTTTGTAGGAGCTTTGTGAGACACACCTGTCGGCACCGCGAATGAATAGGAAGCAAACTGTTGCCTTTATTTAGAGGAGGTATTTTTTTTAAGTGGCTTGGACAATCAAAGTGTTGGGTGCGGTGGTCTCTGCACCCTCTCTGCCCCCCAGGGGAGAGCAGGTGGAGGGTGTGTTTATTGTGAGTCTGTCCCCTCAGAGCCACTCGGCCCATTATTGAAGTCCATTCGATGGATAGCACAAATAAGACCAGAAAGTAAAGCAAAGCGGTGTTACGAGGGTATATTTTTGAGATGGCCTTCTTTCTTTGCCTGTGAACTTGTACAATTTATTTTCCTATGTGGTTGAGTAAAGAAATGCTATTTTTATAGTTTCATGTTTGTTTAAATGTGTGTTTTGCGTTGTCCCATGCTCTTAACTGTAATGTTGCTGCCAAGATTTCTCGTGTTTTCTTTGGTGTCCTCATAACTGTTACTATTATAATTACATTGTAACTAATATTGTTTGGTTATTGTATTGTGATTTTGTTTGTCAACTTCGGAGGCATGTCGTGCACTATGAAAGTGTTTGTGTCAAAAGATTTACTCTGCCTTTATGCATATACATATATACAAGAAATGTATATATATATTCGTTTATGTGCCATGATTGTAAAGTATGAATGTTACAGATCTAAATAGAATATTTTTGTCAATGAAGAAAAAACAAGATGAGATTATGTTATTGAAGCTAGTTTTAAAATGGGATATTTTTCTAAAAGAACATAAAAAGAACTATAGTATAACGAAAGCACTCCCCCATTACCCAACGTTAAGCGCAATCGTACTGCCTCACCCCGTGTATTTCCATGTTTTATATATAAAACACTAGCCTGCACCAGTACAGGTGTTGGGTTGAGGTTCTGATCTGGTTCTGCTGGGTGGGGACTGGCTGTTCTCTGTGAGGTCGGCCCCCTCAGCACTCAACAACCGACAGCCAGCGACTAAAGAGGGACGCATCGAGTCTGCCCAGATATTAAGATATGCTGCAACAGAATGTCCCTTAGAGACAGACTCTTTAATGTAAAGTAACCGACACCGGATTAACCCGGGACCTCTTGGGGTCAAACATGTTGATCCTCAGCCACTGTCAATAAAATTGTTGTTTTTTTGAAGGTCAATTTGATATACGCTCAGTATATAGAGATATGGATTGACTGCTTATTGATTGTTTTCGACAGTGTCTCCGGGCCCTCCCAGACGGGCGGACTGGTCTGGTCTGCGTAGGGCCTGTGTTTGTACATTTTGTTGGTATTGAAGTTGCCTTTTATTGTCACTCCAGACATAATGTGATAAAAAATGTGTTCTGGGGTCCCAAAAAAATAATGCTCTATATATATATTCAGTAGTTCTCATGTACATTCCTTTTTGGTGCTACTTACAGTTTATAATATGAAGCTCTAATAAGAGGATTTCCCTTTGTATGACCTTTCCATGGCTATGGTTCCACACAGAATGTGACACGGTATATTCTTTAATATACACGACTGCTTTTGGTCCGCATGGGAATCAGTGTCCATTTCTTTGGGTGAATTTCTTTTCTCTGGGAGCCTGCCATGGGGGGAAAGCGATGGCTTTGGGAGCGTAATGTGATCACCAGCGGCTCGCTGTGGTGTGTTTTGGCACTGCACTTGCCCTGCAACCATCTGCATCTCTTCATCGGCTGCCTGGACACTATGAATCCGATGGCATAGCATATATCCAAAAATAGATTCACGAGTGGTCGGAACTTGATCCAACCATGTTAGTTCTTTGCAGTGTATAATATGCAATACCTAATATCCTCCAGGATTACCATAATGTAGCAACCGAACTGAAGACCTGAGATAGAGTGCTATTACATATCTTGGCACGTTTTCTGCTACGTGGGGATGTATTGCTTTATTTATGACCTCCAGTTAAGATGTGGATATTCTATTCATAATATTTACTGTAACATTTCGAGAGCCGATCCTGTGTCCTGTTGCCCTGACGACCACTTGGGGTTCGTTAGGTAGAGATAAGACGTTGGTTGGGTTTCTGTCACTTGATTGGATTACCTCTTCATGGCACTTTGTGGCTTTGTTTTAAAAGTGCTACATAAATAAAAAATATTTTACTTACTCATTTCCAATACTTTTTATTTCACCATAAACATTTTTCTTTTGTTAGCCTTTTTTTCTCCAGAAAGATGTATTCCTTTTTGAAAGCTAGTTTGCATACATTAAGCTCTAGCCTATTTTTTTTTTAGGTTTCTGCTCGAAAATGACATACCCAAAATGAATAGAGAATATCTCTGCATCTACAAGGTCTATTTGAATAATTGTGGTGTCATTAGAAAGGGAACACTTGTGAAATATGTTCAGATGTCTAAGTATCAGCATTTATGTCACTGGCTCAGAGTAAATTAATTTGGCACACAAGCATAAATGACAGATTTCATTTTTGCCTAAAAAAACACTCTTTTTCTATGAATATCTCTTTGATATGATACATTTAACAGTTTGATTTTAATTTTTTTGCATAACCATAAAAAAGCAACTGAAGTTTGAATCAAAATGAACCATTTATTTATCAACATAATGATAAAAAACAAACACTCAACAATTTACACTGACTGTAAAGTCTAAATAAAAACAATATATCAATAAAAAAAAAAAAAAAAGATCACACAACAATTTACACTGACTGTAAAGTCCAAATAAAAACTATAACAAAATAAACAAACTGTAAAACAAAAAAGATCACAACTATTTACACTGACTGTAAAGTCCAAATAAAAACAATATAACAAAATAAACAAACTGTAAAACAAAAAAGATCACAACTATTTACACTGGCTGTAAAGTCCAAACGTGCCAAGCTCGTGCCAGAGCTTGAAGCAGACACAGTGGCACCTGACCTTTTCTGCAGTGCGCTGCAGTATTCACCCTCGCAGGGTCCCAGCAGTGAGGCACCTCTTGCAATGCTTGCGCGTTTGATCGTCATCACTTGCACAGTAGATGCATGCGCGTGGTGGGCGTAGAGGCAGGCGGTGGAGTAGCTGCTGAGCCTTCAGCAAACACCAACATCTCTTCCAGCAGCTGATCTGTCTTGTCCGGCTTTGTCTGGGTAGGGTTCCGCAACTGCAGCAGCTCCTTGTGTAGCAGAACGCTGTTCACCACTGCCATGTCCACAAAATGATCAGTGCATCCGCTAGGTTCCACACCTCCCATGCTGTGGCTGTTGTCCACTACAGCGCCGGGGACGTGTACAGACTTCACGCCTGCCACCTTCACCCTCCTCCTGACCGTCTGACCAGTGAAGGCCTCATGCACCGACGAGCACATGGTCACTCCGCGTGTATCCATCCATTAAACGAAGAGGAGGTTGAGGCGCCGCATCCAACGCAGATCTCCCCTTTCAGCTTTATTAGGAAGGTAATTTGCTTGGGTCTTAGGAAAACCAATACGATTTCTCCGGATGGTTCCACAACTGCCCGTGAAATTCTTCGCCAAATCCTGGACCAGGGCAGAGCTTGTGTAAAAATTGTCCACATAGCCTACACAGTGTAGCCCCCACCAAGCGCAGCAAAAGGCATTAGGTCCATGACTGCTGTGTAACAGCAAGACCTATGTCAGATCTTCAATCTTATACGCTAAAAATAAGTGAGGTTCAAATTAAAACTGGTTGTAAACAAACGCATGACATGTTGGACGTACTAAAACCGGAGTTTTTTGCTCTCAAGTACAACTTTTCATCAAAAAATCGCAAAGGTAAGACAGAATTTACGTTAGTCGCTGTAAAAAAGTGGTTGTAGCCTATAGCCTACCTTTGTACTCTTTGGCTGCTGGTTCACTGAGTTTTTATGCGACGCGGTAGCAATGGAAATGTTGAGAGTGGGTTGAATTTCTGATGCTATTCAGATTCTGATATTTGATCATTAATATGCCTGGTGTTTAAGTTGTGTTTGGTGTGTGTAAAATGACTTATATGTGCTTGTAGCCGAGTTTCTCATGTTTAATTTGATGTGCAGTATGACTATTTCTACATAATAAGGGCAGTGTTGTTTGCCTTTTGCTGCGAGAGTGATCGGGAGTCCCCAAATATGGGGACCCGAGCTTAAGAGGTTAAAAGCTTTATATCTTACTGTGATAAACATTTGACCAGTTTGTAATCAGTAGAGGGACAGCTCTTTAAGATAATCTGTGATTAAAGCTGACATATGGGGCAGGATATATATTTTCTCATCTTTGTAGGCTATATGAGGTTGACAGTACACCTTTTACTCCTAATGTCAAATGTGTTAATGTGAAATTAGCCTACTTGAGGAAGCTAATGTAATAAATAGCCATCATGCATAATGCACGCTTGAATGGATGTAACTGTCCATATCTGTGTTGCGTCCCTTATAGTGTTTTATAGGCTTCTCAACAAAACAATACCCATGTTTCTACCTTTTTCTTTCAGCAGGTTGGGATTTTTCACTCTTCTGTTTATGTCCTGACTTGCTCTGAAACACTCACTTGACTTTTAGTCGCAAAGGGACATTCCTAAGAAGCTGGTCTATAGTGGCCCTCTAGTGGTCGAGGACAGATGCAGCAGCGTTCCTTTCCCACCCACAGCGGAAATTACGTCAGCAGACTTCCGGGACGCCACACATTGATAAACATGGCGTCCGTGACAACAGGTGAGAGAGAAAAGGCCTAGCCGAATTTAATGATTTCGTCGAATTTAACCCGTTTAGACCATCGTAGGTGTTTGGGGTTAGAGCGGGACTGCACGAGGCTGCCCCCGGGACGTGTCCGAGCCACGTGCCGGCGGTGCTGCCTCCAACCAGACCGGGGGCTAGCACGCTAGCTCTCTTTATTTAAACCAAACACCGTGTCCACACATCGACACTTCATAAGGCTTCCCTGCTCTAACTATTATCAGGTCATGCTTTAACCACCAACTCCAGACTCCTAATTTAAAGATATCTTTCATGTATAACGTTGTTAAACTCTGTTTTAGAGCTATCCCACTAGCACGGCGCTACCGCTTTCTACTCTACATCAGGTCGAGTTCACTCCCCCTGCTTCCTTATTATATTATAAAGGTTATACCGGGCGACCCGTTTGTTATAGTTCACTATTTAACGTCGTACACCATTCCCAGTGTGTGAGCAGAGGATGCCGTTCATGTGTTCATCACGGTCTCCATTCATTGTCGTCCATGGGAAGGGGGCTCCTCAGTATCGGTTTGTCTACGGGCTTAAGACGGGGGGTGTAGGTGGGAAGCTGTGTTTCTCAGTGGCCGCGATGTCCAAGGAGCTCGGTCGACCACAGAGGCAGCCATCATCAGACTATAAATACCCCTCAGCTGGTCCCCATGTGTTGTCAGCGGAGAGCAGCAGCCGGCCTCTCTGAGGTCCGCCCCCCTGAGCTCGAACAGACTGTTACTACATTGTTTACTATCAATTAGCTAGAAAACCAAAGAAGTCCAGTGTAAATCATGGCCAAACTGATATCCCAGTACCTTAAGTACTACCCGTGTTGAAGTAGGAGTGTAGGTTTGTTGACTGAAGGCGTTGTGTCTGTTCTGCCCACAGCCACCTCCGAGTGGATTCAGTTCTTCAGGGAGGCTGGGATCCCTGCTGGTCTCGCTGTAACCTACGCCGTTTCCTTTGCAGACAACCGGTAACTATTGAGTCCACTGAATTAGAGAGAAAACGTGTTGTACAAATCGGTGGCCTCTATAGCGACTCTTGGCTGATTTTTGTTTTTATTTTTTCCCAACCAAAGGATCCAGAAGAACATGCTGATGGACTTGAGCAAGGAGATCATGATGGACCTGGGCATCACGGTCATCGGAGACATCATCGCGATCCTGAAGCATGCTAAACTGGTCTACAGACAGGTACGCACTTATTGTATTGTATTAGTTATAGTTGTGTAGCGTCTTATCCTCGCTATCTTTGTTGTATACAGGGAATCGGTTAACCTAGTGATTGTTATTGCTTGGAACTTGGTTATATGCTTACTATCCTTACTGTACAACAACATTGTTTAGCTTTGTCTGAGATTGTAAGTCGCTTTGGATCAAAGCGGCTGCTAAATGCCCTCAATGTAGGTGAGGTGAAACAAAGAGTTTTATTGGTGCATTGACAGTTGGTGATCACAAAATAAGTGTGTGAAGTTAGAATGACAGACAGTTTATCACAGGCCGGGGAAAACCAACACAGAGAGTATAAAAAACCAATATGTCAGAGTAGTCCAAGTAGTTGAGTCATTACCTCAGGGGTCAGCCACCTTTTCAACACGCAGTGCCAGTTTGACATTTTCTCGTTAATGAGTGTGCCGTAAGCAACAATATATAAAAGATTAAGCTGAGTTATGACACGGCGACCAAAAACATTTCCAGAAGACCTGGAATTGTACTATTTCCATATAGTCCAAAATCATTGCATCAACTTATATATAAAATATAATTACATATGTCCCATTAGGGTTGCCGCGGTACACGGTGTTACCGGTGTTACCGGTGTTGAGGACAACACCGATTACTCGGTGTTGTACACCAGCAACACAGAGTTGTTGTTTTTTTTCCAGTAATAAAAAAAGAATTCAGTAAAAATTAATCATATAATTAGAATTAAGAAAATAAAAATGCAATAATAATAGATATATAATAATAATAGATAGTCTCCGTAATAAACCATTGGAACGCACAAGGCCGGTAACCGTAGCAACGCCGGTAAACAAACCCCGTGAAGCCCAACCCCCACGAGAGCTCCCCGCGCTACGGCCATCGTGATATTATATATACAATTATATTATATACTATTATATATAGAACGTTATAAGAAAGACGCTGTCACCGAGAATTGGCCGCTGCCAGACGCTGTCACCGAGCGTGAGAGGAGAGTTGACGGAGAAGATGGCGGTTGACCTAGTTTCAAAGTTTATACCGTTTATACTCGGTAATACCGGTGTTGACATGAGTGTATTACTCGGTGTGAAAATGTCCACACCGCGGCAACCCTATGTCCCATCTTAAAACACCACTTTCAGAAACTCATTCAAAAACATATTTGCAATGTGAGAAATGTAAAAAACGAGAATATATGAGGACGTTGGAACCATCCACATCAATATCTTTAAGACATGTACAGCTTTGCAAAACCATGTGAAGGCGATGTATGCAGGCCACTTGCAACAATATTTGTAATATTTTCTTCCCTATCACTCACAACATAGGTTTAAAAACTATTAATTGAACCCATTTCAGAACACTGCTTTCTGAATCTAATTTAAACATATTTGCACTGGGAGGAAATACCCCAAAACAGAATAAAGTGCAAAAATAATCAGTAGTAATGATTAATGCTGCCGCATTATGCTGTGATTTATTTTTAGTTTTCAATTGTGCCAATGAGTATGCTGCCCCATGCCAGGGGGGGCACGCGGGCCTAGGGTTGCCGACCCCTGCGTTAAATGGTCACGTTAATTATCCCCCTCATCCACAGGACATGTGCAAGATGGCCACTGAAGCCATCACCTCGGGACAGACCAGCGTCCAGGCAGAACTCCGCCGGACAGCCCACACCCGTGAGTCTGGGGCGGAACAGCCTGTACAGACAGTGTTACAGCCTGTATAGAGGGGCCTGGAGTTACAGTGGAACAGCCTGTACAGACAGTGTTACAGCCTGTATAGAGGGGCCTGGAGTTACAGTGGAACAGCCTGTACAGACAGTGTTACAGCCTGTATGGAGGGGCCTGGAGTTACAGTGGAACAGCCTGTAGACAGTGTTACAGCCTGTATAGAGGGGTCTGGAGTTAGTGGAACAGCCTGTCTAGAGAGAGGCTTCAGTCTGGAGTTACAGCCTGTTTAGGGAGAGGCTTCAGTCTGGAGTTACAGCCTGTTTAGGGAGAGGCTTCAGTCTAGAGTTACAGCCTGTTTAGGGAGAGGCTTCAGTCTGGAGTTACAGCCTGTTTAGGGGGAGGCTTCAGTCTGGAGTTACAGCCTGTTTAGGGAGAGGCTTCAGTCTGGAGTTACAGCCTGTTTAGGGGGAGGCTTCAGTCTGGAGTTACAGCCTGTTTAGAGAGAGGCTTCAGTCTGGAGTTACAGCCTGTTTTGGGGGAGGCTCACCTTTCCTTTCTCATATGTCTATGTGCCAGTTTCCGATATCTGAAGGAAGAGCCGAGTGATGTCAGATTTAGAGAAGTGTAACAAAACTAAAAGGTTGAGCGAGATGTGACTGTTTGTTTCCTGGTTTGTTCTCAAGCCGCCACGCGTATGATCGCCAACGCCTTGAGCCGCGACTCCCCCCCCAGCACGCCCAACCGACGCCCGGACAACCGTCTCCCGGACAACCGTCTCCCGGACAACCGTCTCTCCGTCACCGTGTCCAACAAGCAGTCCAGCAAGAGCGGGAAAACGGGTAGGAAGCCTCCTCTCTCCCGGCCGGAACACACCGTGTTGATTGGTCACCATTCCAGAGTGTGTGCTCAAGGAGGGGGAATGATTCCCCCCCCTTGAGCACACACTCTGGATTGGTGACCAATGAACACTCCGTGTCCATTGGTCACCAATCCAGAGTGTGTGTGCTCAAGGAGGGGGAATCATTCCCTATCAGGGAATCTTTGGTATTTTAAAAAGTTCTATCAACTGAATTGAATCGTGTAAACACAGCGGGAAACCGAAGGAGAAAGGGGGAACTTCCAAAAAACAGATTTTTGGAAGTTGTGATTCGATTCAGAATCATATAAGATACAACTACAGGTGAAACCATAAAATAAGTTATTTATCAAATATCTACCGATCGAAGTATATTGCATAAGTAGGGAGGACAGCTGAACTTGGCCACCCTTCCCACAATGCAGCGGGGCAACACAAAAGAGCCAGCTTGGTATTGATTTCTTATCAAAGTGTTGTATAAAGTCTCTGCGCGTGGTGAGGTAGGGTCTCTGACGGTGCGTGTCCTCCCCCCCCCCCCCCAGTCGTAACCCAGCCTGCGGACGAGGGGAAAGGCTTGCCTGCCGTGAAACGACGGCGTGTAACCGCGGAGATGGAAGGCAAGTACATCGTCAACATGCCCAAGGGCACTACGGCGCGAACACGCCGCATCTTGGCCCAGCAGGGGAGGAAAGGTAGGCTGTGGCCCCGGGGCTCGGGCTCCTACCGCCGCCTCTAGAGCGCCCCGACACTAAACCCCCCCCCCCCCATCTGTGTGGACCAAAGGGACTCATCCTCATCCGGCTAACCCTCGTGTGACCGCCTGCTCGACTGCCTGTTGTGTGTGTCGATGACTAATTCTCCTGTCTGGTTATTGTGTGTCCCGCGTGTGAAAGTCATCCGTCTTGTCTCCGTGTGTTCGCTGCTTTGATCACGTGTGGTTCTTCGTCGTTAGTCTGATCATGTTTGAGAACTTTATATTCATGGGCATGGAATAATATTGTTCCTGGAGGACAGCTGGGTCGGGTTCATGCAAATGTGACAAAACGACACCTTTTAACAAAGAAGTAAGCGTCTGAGCGTCGTGAATGTTGGGCGACTAGATCCCTTGGATGGCGCTGGTCTGTTTCGGCCTGCCTGCTAGACTCAGAAAACCTTGGTTTGCCAGATACGAAACACATTGGCTCTCAAACGCAGAGTTCTGCGGCCAAACCAAACAGCCTGGATCAGCTGGGATTGTTCTGGATTCTCCCGGCCTAAGAAGCCTTGTCCTTCCTAAAGAGCTCCACGAGCAGAGCTGAGCTGGACGGCTCCCGGAGCCGCATTAGAACCACGAGGACGGCTCCAGGCCCGGAAGGGACCCGAGACGTCGGCCCCAGGAGCTGCTGATCACTAGGAGACATTAAATTACATGTTATGTGTGCGCATTAGCTGCTCGGGGTCCAGTGGAGGACCTGTCGCTGGTCATCGTCAGATGTAATAATTGTAATTGTGTCCCTCTGTGGTGCTTGCGTGTTCTTCCGCTGCGTTCATCCTGTTAACCCTCTCCTCCTTGTGAAGGCTCCAAGCGGATGTCTGTGTTTGAGCGGCTCGGAGCAGAGTCCAAGGCGGACACGACCAGCGCCAGCGGCACCAAGGTAAGGAGGGGTCCCCTAGCGCTAGAACCATGGGCTGAAGGACCCAAGGGGGTATGGGGAGGAGCTAGTCACCCTCACACAGACCGGGAGGTCAAACCGCGTGGTGATTGGAGCGCTGGCGTTGATCTGGAGGTTCAACCCCCACAGTAGAGGGTTTATAAACGGGGGGTTACATTAAGTGTAAATCGACACCACTTGTAAAGTTTTCATATCGGCAAACCTATACACCGATACTGATCTGTGATAGGCCAATATCGACCTACTGGCATATCACGGGCTCTAGTGTGTACCGGGCGCTTTGTGTGTTAGTAACGGGTGGTGCAGCAGGTGATTCACTCCTCCTCTCTCCTCCTCCCCTCTCCACTTTCCTCCTCCCTCTCCTCTCTCCCTCTCCACTTTCCTCCCCCCTCTCCACTTTCCTCCTCCCTCTCCTCTCTCCCTCTGTCTCTGTCCCTCACTCACTCCTCTCTCTCCTCAGCCCTCCGGGGTGTTCAGCCGTCTGGGTCGGGGGGGGGCCGAGGAGGCGGAGCCACGGCCCGCTCCTGGCGGGGGGGGCTTGGCTAGCGGCAGCCAGGAGGAGGAAGAGGAGGAGGAGGAGGAGGAGGAGGACAGCGACGGGGAGGGCTCTGTGCTGCAGTACGCCGGTGTCCTCAAGGCGAGCCGCGCCCCCACCCCGCCCAAGAAGAAACCGGCCCCGCCCACCGCCATGCGCCGGCTGGGGGGCAAGTTCAAACATCCGGCCGTGGCCCCGCCGTCGGCCCCGTCCTCCACGGGGCCCCTGGCCAAGCTCAGCGTGCTGCGGCGGCTGGGGAAGCTCCCCGCCGCCGCCGCCGCCGCTGCCCCGGGGCCCGACATGCAGGACAACAGGGTGAGCAGCACCAAGCCGCGGCCCCTGGCCAGCCCCAAGGTGAGCAGCACCACGGCGGCCCCCCCGACCGGGGACTGCCTGGGGGCCCAGATGGACGCGGGCTCCGTGAGCGTCTTCAGGAGGCTGGGCTGCAAGAACACTTAGGGGCCCCCAGGGCCCCCCCGGAGGGAGCCTGACGGGGTTATGTTTAGTATTCTTACTGGTGAACCCCCCCCCCCCCCCGTTCATGATGTCTGTGGCTTTGTGGTCAGGTGGTCTTGTCGTTACTTTGAGCAGACGTCGGAGCGATCTGGTGCCGGTTTTTTTTAGTTTTTTTTAACTGCCCAGTGCTGTCTGCGCGTCTTGTTCACTCCTGAAGCCGAATGAAGGGCGGTCACGTTGTGGCCTCCACACGGGGCTTCACTCGAGGCTCCGGGGGTTCACCTCTCCATCACACACTCCTTCCTGGGTGTCTTATGTTAGCGTTATTAAGGCATGGGCTTCCCCCGTACTGTCTAGCTAAGTTGTGTTGTAGAAGAAGATAAGGCTTCCTAGAATGCGTTGTAAGGAAGACAGAAATTATTTTTGTTTTTAAGCAGTAAGACCCCCTCAGAGAAAACATGTTTTTCACTTTATATTATAGTGCTACTCTTAGTCGTGTCCCCCGCCACCCCCACACAGCGAGTTCAGGAGAAAGTAAAGATCTTAAGTGGAATGGTGCTGATCAAAAGCGTGAATGCCTCTGGACCTGAAAGAAACGACATTCAGAAGAACCTGCGAGCACACTCGAATAACAGGACCCACCCGAAAAGAACCACGGCACACGCCCGTCCTCCACGGCCAGAACACCGCAGCACAGCTCCCCCTAGTGGCCACTTTTCTACCCGGTCGGCCCCTTTTTAAGAGCGGCTCACGAGGCCCGTAGACACGGTTTATATCCATCAGGTTTATACACTTTACATGGTTTCACAACGCAGGAACTTCACTCTCAATTGTTGTGTATATTTTGTTATTACTCCTATATTGTGTTTTGCGAGGACAGTACAGTACGGTATCTGCAAAATTGATCCTTTAGCTCGACGTCTCCCCCCGGACCTAGAAGATCCTGGGCCGGACCACCGCAGCGTCGGAGACCACCGGACATGTGTTGCTGTAACTTTCAAGAAAAAAAATAAGTTTGAACAATCGTGTACGTGATGATTCTGTTTACGTTTACATTTAGGGCATTTAGCAGACGCTTTTATCCAAAGCGACTTACATTAAGTACATTTGTCACAAGACGTGCAACAATATATCGCTGTCGTTACAGAAAGTTTAAGAGAAAGATTTGAACACAAAAGGTCTACTCTTAATATAATTTTATTTACTATTTTGAAGGGACATTCTGGGATCGGTCTGATGGGCCCTGCATAGATTGAAAAACAGATTAAATTAAGTTATCTAAAATGTGACTTTCCACACAAATGTTTCTGCAATCCATCAATGAATATCGGATTTTAAATGTGTGGGAACATGGGGATGCATCCGCATTATTTATCATGACATTGTCAATATATCCGCAACATCTCGAAAGGTAGCCTACTAAAATATTGACCAGGTATCGTCGTTTTGAGCTCACGGCTAGACGAGGCGGCGAAAGATGCGTTTCCACGGTAACCGTTACCTCAGTAACCATTACCTCATCGTTTAGAATGAATTAACCTCGACAGTATCCTCCGATGGGAATCCCCGCTGCTTGGTTACTACACAGCAGAGAGTGAGATGAATGGAGTAAACACATCCACCCTGCCCCGTGTTAAGACAGTGGGTGAAGTATGTAGGCCTACTGGGATGAATTAACGTGGAGCCCCGCTGTGCGGGTGATCCGGGCCGATCAATAAGCAGACCACTCAATCCACTGACCTTACCTTTATGCTGAGATAATGGGAAATATCTAATTCCAAGCAGTTCATAAGACACGCGTCTCTTGAAGGACATGTCTGTTTGGTTACAGAACATGATGGATGTCCCATTGAGTCATCAATAAGAGCAGCTGGTATTAAATACTCTATGTTGGGTTCGGTCAAAACGCTTTCTTAGTGACCTATACAGACGCGCGTTTGACATTTATTCTTATCTTTTAGACATTTTGACTGCATTTGTGGTGCAGCAAGGCAATAGAGCCTCACGACTTCCCTCTTTCCCACAATGCCGTGCGCCGGGCTCGTGCGCTGTCTGTGGTGCTGAAGCTGCGAGCACAACCGAGCATCCTCTCTTGAGAGACTCGACACACACCGCCGAATCCGAGGAGCGATCCTAAGAAAACCAAACCGCCTGTATCAACCTTATCTCTTTTTACGTAATTTATCCACATTATTGTGTGACAGTCCTTCTCTAGCGGCAGCGGGCGAGTGGAGGGACACTCGACACCGGATCCGTCTTGATTTGTATCCTCTCTCTAAGCAGCCTATTTAGCGAGGAGTCATTGTCGGTGCCTTCCTGTTCCCGTCTCCATCTCTCCGTCCTTTATGCATAGCACGCTGCTCCCGTCCTCTCCGAGAAAACAGCGCTTCGAGTCCCCGCAGCATGGTGCCGTCCAGCCGCTCCCACTGAGAGACATGGAAGCCAAGCAGCACCAAATCAAGAGCCTGAAGAGCTACCCGGAGACGGGCGGCCGGAGCCTGGCCGCGGCCGCGGGGGGAGAGGGGGGAGGGTACCGGGTCGCCTCGGCCGAGATGGACATGGAAGCCAACATCCAGAAGGCGATCGACTTCAAGGTGGAGGGCCATCGCTGCTACAAGGAGAAGAAGTTCCGGGAAGCCATCGGCAAGTACCACCGAGCTCTGCTGCAGCTGAAGGGGGTGCATGTGGTGGACGGGACCACGGGCTCCGAGGTCAACCTCCTCAGCCAAGCCGCAACCAAGATGACCGAGGAGCAGCGCAGAGCCGTGGACATCACGGAGATCGAGTGCTACGACAGCTTGACAGGTGAGCGGCACGGGCCGGGACCCCGAACCTCGAGGTCTGGGATCTGGAGGAGCAGAGCCTTGAGGTCTCCAATCCTCGAGGTCTCGGCTCTTCCAGAGATTCAAAACCTCTCGGCTCCTTCCGGAGGTCTCCAATCCTCGAGGTCTCGGCTCTTCCAGAGATTCAAAACCTCTCGGCTCCTTCCGGAGGAGCAGGACCTCGAGGTCTCGGCTCCTCTAGAGGAGCAGAACGGAGCTGAACCCCTCGGATGCTCCGGAGGAGCAGAGCGGAGCTGACGCTCTCGGCTCCGCGCCGTACAGCCTCCATTGTTCGCCTCCTCGGTTCACCGGGTTCAAGAAGTGTTACAATATATCACGGACGGTTTATCAAGAGAACATCCGGCCGATATTTTTGTTCCTTATATTGGAAATATCTGTAAGCAGCTGAATTACTACGAGGAATAGCCCCGACACGACGTGAATAAATGACATGAACAACACGAACGATAAACTGGTTAGATGGCGATTCTCAAGCACCAGCTTTTTTCCCTTGCCCGACGAAATCAATGAATTATCTGCTGAAAGCGATGTTCCAATCGACACATCCTTACCGAGCTTTGGTAGATGAATCTGATCATGAGTAATGAACGCATAAATATATAGATGCATATATAAATCTATATGTACAGTATATTTGCATATATGCAAATTAACTATCAAATTATATATCATATACATATATGTATATGATACATAATTATAATGTATGCCCACAATATGCAATATTCTCATAACCTTAAATTACTATTGCTGAATTCTCTTTAATTATTATGCCAGCAGTATTGTTCTTAAATGGTATTAGATATCCATATGGATAAACAAAATCACGGTGGGGGTAGTGGTGGTGAGGTGTGTTATGGACTCACACATGATCCCAGGAGTACAACGATGACACCCAAACAGTGTGTTTCCACGGTGTGGGTGGAGGACATATGACATGGGATACGTATTAAAGCAGCATCCTGATTGGATTCTCATGAAGCTACACGGGGCTGATGTCGTTATCCTCAGATCACGTTCCTGGAAATGTTGCTCACGTCAAACTCTGTAGCCGTGATTCAGCAAATAGCTGAATTCTTTCAGCAAGTTTCTCCTGCTCTCTACCCCTGAACATGTTGCTACCAATGAGATAAAACAAAGACTTTAATTAGGAACATTTGTTTTTTAATCAGTTTTATTTGATTTGGCAAACAATAGTCCCCCATAGATGTAAGATCGTCACCTAGTGACAATGCTCACTACGCTGAATCACCGTATCCTAGCAACCACGATCACTACGCTGAATCACCGTATCCTAGCAACCACGATCACTACGCTGAATCACCGTATCCTAGCAACCACGATCACTACGCTGAATCACCGTATCCTAGCAACCACGATCACTACGCTGAATCACCGTATCCTAGAGAGCACGATCACGCTCACTACGTGGAAACACTGTATCCTAGCAACCACGATCATGATCACTACGATGAAACACGGTATCCTAGCAACCACTCTCACTGCGATGAAACACCGTATCCTAGCGACCACGATCGCTAAGCTGAAACACCGTATCTCAGCAACCACGATCACTAGGATGAAACAGAGTATCCTAGCGACCACGATCACACTCACTATGATGAAACACCGTATCCTAGCAACCGCTATCACTACGATGAAACACGCTATCCTAGCGACCACGATCACGCTGACTGCGCCGGAGCGGAGGCAGCGTTGATGTCGGTCGGCGTGATGAACGATCCACATTATGGAGGCGCAGCGCGCCGGCCTTCAGAGAGCACCCCCAACGTCACCGCTTATCCCTGACCCGCTGACGCCCGCTGGAAAGGTCAGCCCGTTATGTAGCGGGTCGGTGGGGGCCGGTGGGGGCCGGTGGGGGCCGGTGGGGGCCGGTGGGGGCAGGGTCCCGGGACCTGTGCGTGCCCGGGCTGCGGTTGATGCGCTGAAGGTCGGGCCGGTCCCAGCCAGTGCTGGGGGGCCTGTCTGTAGCCGGAGGAGGAGGTCCACTGTGGCGTGAAGGGGAGGGGGGAGGGGGAGGAAGAGGGGGGAGGTATGATGGATGGATGCAGGGGGAATAAGGGGGTGGGGAGAGGGAGAGAGGGAGGAGAGAGAGAGGGGAGAGAGGGAGAGAGAGAGAGGGGGAGAGGGAGAGAGGGAGAGAGAGAGAGGGAGAGAGGGTTAAAGGAGAGACACATGGACAGAGATGGTAAACAATAACAAGACAGAGGGATGGAGGGGGGGGGGGGGGGGGCAGCCAGGCGGACCGCAGGGCATCGTGATCACCATGGCAACCAGGTCGGCCTCTCCTCCTCGGCCATGTGTGGTTACCTCACCGGCCGTCTTATCCGTTACATCACACACACGTGTGTGTGTGTGTGTGTGTGTGTGTGTGTGTGTGTGTGTGTGTGTGTGTGTGTGTGTGTGTGTGTGTGTGTGTGTGTGTGTGTGTGTGTGTGTGTGTGTGTGTGTGTGCGCTTCAACGGATCTCCATGTGATAAGAGACTGCGCCCGGAACAACACGCCAATTAAAGACACAGCCTCACGCGGGAGAGGAGGCCGCTGAGGCCCGGCCCCCCCGGTGGCGGTGTGTAGGGTGGGGGTGGGGGGGGGGGGGGGTGGAGGGGACAGCCTGTGATGCACCGGGGCACCGGCGCCGCCTCGTTAGGCAGCAGCCGCCCCCGTGGTGCCGGGTGAGGTGCTGCCCTGTGATTGGCCGCCCCGTCCGGAGCTCTGACGCATGATTACAGGAAGAGGCGGACGGCGGGCGGCCCCACCGGCGCCCGGCGGGGAGCCGCGTCGGTCGGACACGCCGCATGCACCGAGGTGCGCGTGTGCGAGATCCTGTTTGTGTGCATGTGTATGTGTGTGTGTGTGTGTGTGTGTGTGTGTGTGTGTGTGTGTGTGTGTGTGTGTGTGTGTGTGTGTGTGTGTGTGTGTGTGTGTGTGTGTGTGTGTGTGTGTGTGTGTGTGTGTGCAGTATTGTGTTTGTCTCAGCGGTTGTCAGCCTGAGGAGGAGCAGCTGGTGTGAGGAGAACTGCATGTGTAAAGTGAGAGGGGGAGGAGGGGGGAGGAGGAGGATAGGGGGTGAGAGTCCTGCTCACCCTGCCATCCTCGCTGTGGACGTGCTGACATTGCATTGAGTTTGTGTAACTGGCTGGATGTACACTTGGTGTCTGTCTTTGTGTGTGTGTGTGTGTGTGTGTGTGTGTGTGTGTGTGTGTGTGTGTGTGTGTGTGTGTGTGTGTGTGTGTGTGTGTGTGTGTGTGTGTGTGTGTGTGTGTGTGTGTGTGTGTGTGTGTGCGTGTGAGTGCAATTGTTGTATACCTCTGCAAATATTCATACGTGGTTGTGTCCGCATACGTATGTGTGTGTCTGCGTTTGTGTGTACCCTGTGTGTGTGTGTGTCTGTGTGTGTGTGTGTGTGTGTGTGTGTGTGTGTGTGTGTGTGTGTGTGTGTGTGTGTGTGTGTGTGTGTGTGTCTCCGTTTGTGTGTACCTGTGTGTGTGTGTGTGTGTGCGTCCCTGCCATCCTATCTCTGTTTACGTCTGTGTGAGTGTGTATGTGGGCCTTTTATCTCGTTGACTTTGTTGTGACAAGGACAAGCTTGGGCTGCTCCCTGGACCTGCTGCCTCCCCCAGTGCCACTGGTCTCCCCCCTCCCACCCTACACAGCAGCCACTCACACGGACGCGCAGACAGACCTGCACTCGTAACAAAGCACGAGAATATGCTGAGGAAGGGGTAAATACTGTATTGCAACACTTGCAGCAGCGAGAGAATCTCAGAGTCCACGGTAAAGATGCTTTCTGCCTAAGAGGGAGAGAGAGAGAGAGGGAGACAGGGAGAGAGAGAGAGACAGAGACAGAGACAGAGACAGAGACAGAGACAGAAAGGGAGAGAGAGAGAGAGAGAGAGAGAGAGAGAGAGAGAGAGAGAGAGAGAGAGAGAGAGAGAGAGAGAGAGAGAGAGAGAGAGAGAGAGAGAGAGAGAGAGAGAGAGAGAGAGAGAGAGAGAGAGAGAGAGAGAGAGAGAGAGAGAGAGAGAGAGAGAGAGAGAGAGAGACAGAGAGACAGAGAGACAGAGACAGAGAGGGTGGATGCTGTGCGTCCTACTTCCTGTTCTTCATCCCCGGCCCAGCGTCGGTGTCTGTCTGCGGGGCGTGTTCCTAATGGGTGACAGCGTGCAGCCGCCCGCCGCCGGCATCTGTCCCGTCTCATGGAGCGCTGCACCGCGGCGCCCGAGGGCAGCCGGCCCACCAGCCGGTCCGCGGACACGCACCCCGCTGACACACTGCTACACAACACACTGACACACGCCACACTGCTACACAACATCAATGTACCACTCTTAACACTATCCATCTACACACAACACAACTACACACTGTCTGTCTACACACAACACAACTACACACTGTCCATCTACACACAACACAACTACACACTGTCCATCTACACACAACACAACTACACACTGTCTATCTACACACAACACAACTACACGCCATAAAGCTACACACAACACGACTACACACTGTCAATCAACACACAACACGACTACACACTGTCCACCTCCACACCGAGCGAGGCCGCAGACAGACAGCAGGAGCGTCGGTCCGACTCTCCCCCCAAAGCCCCCCCAGAGCCCCCCCAGCTGCTCTGGGGCCACCCTGACGCCTCCACTCAGATCACCGAGGCTGTAACCATCCATCAATCAGGGCCCGACCAATGGCACTATGGGGTCCTCTCTCCGGCGGGAGTAACCCCTGTGTGGTCCGTGTCCCGTCCTGGTAGCCAAGGTGGAGGGTGGGGCCGGTCGTTATGTCTGTAGCACCAACACCTTGATATTGTGCAGCTGTAGCTCCCAGCCCAAGTGCTTCCCAGTGCCTCCCAGTGTCTCCCAGCGCCTCCCAGCATCTCCCAGTGCCTCCCAGTGTCTCCCAGTGTCTCCCAGTGTCTCCCAGTGCCTCCCAGTGTCTCCCAGTGTCTCCCAGTGCCTCCCAGTGTCTCCCAGTGTCTCCCAGTGCCTCCCAGTGTCTCCCAGTGTCTCCCAGTGTCTCCCAGTGCCTCCCAGTGTCTCCCAGTGTCTCCCAGTGTCTCCCAGTGCCTCCCAGTGTCTCCCAGTGTCTCCCAGTGTCTCCCAGTGCCTCCCAGTGTCTCCCAGTGTCTCCCAGTGCCTCCCAGTGCCTTCCAGTGTCTCCCAGTGTCTCCCACTGCCTCCTAGTGCCTCCCAGTGTCTCCCAGTGCCTCCCAGTGCCTCCCACTGCCTCCCAGTGTCTCCCAGTGTCTCCCAGTGCCTCCCAGTGTCTCCCAGTGCCTCCCAGTGTCTCCCAGTGTCTTCCAGTGTCTCCCCCGGGCCGCCATACTGGTGAGCCAGCAGTTCTCCAGTCGTCCCTCTCAGGATGGATTGGCTCTCTAACTGGGCGGCTGTTGTTGTTGTCGTTGTTATGCCTTTGTGTGTTTGTACGTACAGTCTACCAGAATATATCTGCAAAAGACTCATGAGGAAATGGCAACAAGGGAACAAGGAAAGGAACTAGGGAAGGAAACGTCCTTGTGATTTATCCTGACAGGCCTGACGTTTCATCGACCGCCATTACAGCCATGACTTGCGAAAATGTGTTAGCAGCAGGCTAGCAACACTCACTAGCCCCACGATAAACACGTTGCTGACACACACAGATGCCCCCCCCCCTCACACACTCAGAGCAAGCGCCCCCCCCGCCCCGCTCCTCTCTGCTGCTGCTGCTGCTGCTGCTGGTGTTTATTACATCCTAGAGAACCCAGAGATATATGACATCTCTGCCTCTAGCCCCGAACTCAGGGCGGTGATAGAGAGGCTCAGAGAACTCTAATAGAGGCTCAGAGAACTCTAATAGAGAGGGCTTAGAGAACTCTAATAGAGGCTCAGAGAACTCTAATAGAGAGGCTTAGAGAACTCTAATAGAGGCTCAGAGAACTCTAATAGAGAGGCTTAGAGAACTCTATCCCTGAACTCAGAGAGGCTTCAGAGGAGAGGAGGGCCCCGCAGAGACCGGACCACCAGAACTTCATTCAAAGCCACATTTACCAGAAAGCTCTTCAAGGGCTGCCAGTTAAGTCCCTCGAGGGGGGAGGGGGGCGGGGGGGGTGGGGGGGCTGAGCCCCACAAGAGGAAATACTTTGGGGGGGAACCAGGACTGTGCAGGTCGTGGAGAAGGAGGGAGAACACCAGACAGACAGACAGAAAGACATACAGAATGTGCTCCACACCAGAAGACAAGAGATGGGAAGGAGAGGAGGGGACGTGGAGGAAATGAGGAGAAGAGAGGAGGAGAGAGAGGAGGAGGAGAGAGAGGAGGAGGAGGAGGAGAGGAGGAGGAGGAGAGAGAGGAGGAGGAGGAGGAGAACAGAGGAGAGCGAGGAGGAGGAGGAGGAGAGAGAGGAGGTAGAGATGCCCAGCCAGGTGGGAGGTGCGTTTGGTTTGTGGGAGCAGGCCGGTCAGAACTGAGCGGGCGCCAGGGTGGAGCCAGGAGCCAAGCCTGCAGATGGCTGGGCACACACACACACACACACACACACACACACACACACACACACACACACACACACACACACACACACACACACACACACACACACACACACACACACACACACACACACACACACACACACACACACACACACGTGCCACTGAACCACGCCTCGTACTGTACTGTTCTGAGAGTGCGAAGGGGAGAAATGGATAAGATGGAATGGGTGATTCGTCAGGAGTGATGGGGAGTGATGGGGAGTGATGGGGTGAGATGAGGAGTGACGGGGTGAGATGAGGAGTGATGGGGTGAGATGAGGAGTGATGGGGTGAGATGGGGAGTGATGGGGTGAGATGGGGTGAGATGGGGAGTGATGGGGTGAGATGAGGAGTGATGGGGTGAGATGGGGAGTGATGGGGTGAGATGAGGAGTGATGGGGTGAGATGAGGAGTGATGGGGTGAGATGGGGAGTGATGGGGTGAGATGAGGAGTGATGGGGTGAGATGGGGAGTGATGGGGTGAGATGAGGAGTGA
This sequence comes from Melanogrammus aeglefinus, assembly GCA_900291075.1. Classification (NCBI taxonomy): domain Eukaryota; kingdom Metazoa; phylum Chordata; class Actinopteri; order Gadiformes; family Gadidae; genus Melanogrammus; species Melanogrammus aeglefinus. The sequence continues at coordinate 89,219 of OLKM01001930.1, forward strand.
TGGGGTGAGATGAGGAGTGATGGGGTGAGATGAGGAGTGATGGGGTGAGATGAGGAGTGATGGGGTGTGATGGGGAGTGATGGGGTGAGATGGGTTGTGATGGGGTGAGATGGGGTGAGATGAGGAGTGATGGGGTGAGATGGGGAGTGATGGGGAGTCATGTGTTGAAGTGAATTGATTATGCAGAGGTTGTTGATCAGAACACAGCCGCAACCAACCTCAAACCTCTGACTGTGATTCATAACAATAATAATAACAACAGAACCCGTCACTGTCATATGTGTCAGTCTTTGAATCTTCTTTCACTTAATGCTCGACGCCAGTCTCACTGGTCACAGTTGGTTCACAAACTACCCATCATATCTGAAACAACATCTGATTCCACATCGTTCATCCCATAGCCTAAGAGATACGGAGAATCTTTTATTTTTTGTTCTAAGAATAGCCAAAGAAATTGGGAGGAAAGCCTTTAAATGTAAAGCCCCTTCTACTTGGAAGGGCTCACCTAGCTCTCTTAGAGCCACCTCCTCTTTCCACCAGGTTAGGAGGTCTCTCTTCTTCATCATTTGCATACAAGCTGCAGCTGTTTTCCTCATGCTTCATTGTTCTGTTTGGTGTGGCTATGGTTCCTTTCTGTGTCTATGTGCCAATGAATGACCCTAACTATAGCTGTACATTGTCTAATAACTAGTGGTTGGTGTGGCGAGGATATGGGTGGTTTTGGTGTGAGGGAGATCTTTTGTCTGTCTCTATGTTTGGAATGTATGTTTTCTTTTTTTGTGAGGTCCCCTCGAAGACTAGATGATTCATCTCAAGGGGGTTCTTCTGGATCAATTTGAAAAATTTAAAAGTGGCAAGGTGGGGAGTGGTGGGGTGAGGTGAGGTGTGATAGGGTGAGGTGTGATAGGGTGAGGAGTGGTGAGAGGGTGAAGGTGACTCATGCCAGGGGGCAGACGATGGGGTCTGGATGGGTTCTCCGGTCCGGACCAGAGGGCGCGTGGAGGGTTCTTGGGGTACGTGTTCTACTTTTCTCTTCAGCCAAGGCCGGGGAGGGGGGGGGGGGGGGGGGGGGGGGGGCAGTCAGAGAGGGGCTTCTGGCAGGCCTGGGCGCCTCCTGTCACACAACCAATCAGATGCCTGCGTTTGGGAGACGGGGGAGCCGGGGGAGACGGGGGAGATGGGGGAGAGCATGGTGTTGATCTGCTTACAGCCGGCACTGATGATCATTCACTGCGGCTGTTTGTGATTGGGCCTGCGCCCCGACGCCCGGATCCAGTAAACCAATCGACCGCTTCCATTTATCCTCCAGACCTCCGTGCTGATAAGAGCCAGGACGGCTGAGCTCTCTGTCTCTCTGTCTGTCTCTCTGTCTGTCTCTCTGTCTGTCTCTCTGTCTGTCTGTCTCTCTCTCTCTCTCTCTCTCTCTCTCTCTCTCTCTCTCTCTCTCTCTCTCTCTCTCTCTCTCTCTCTCTCTCTTAAGTAGCTTGGCTGAGTATCGCCCTTGATGCCGTTGTGACATTGAGATGACGAAGGTCGCGCAGAGGCTGTTAATCAACCTCATATACGTACTGACCAAGGATATGAATGTGTGGATCAACCTCATCTATGTATACATATAAGTGCGGACCATGTATATGTATATTCATGCTTGGTCAATGAATAATGAATGATATCAAATCGTACATATACATTTTAAAGCAATATCTTAAACATCATGCGGTAAATAAGAAGTCTCTGTTAGAGTAAAATACAGCTGTGTCAGTTTCTGAACCTTGGTCTGAGTGCAGCGTCAGTAAACTCCGTTCCATTCCATTATATCATCCGTTAAACCGCATTACTGGTCAGCTCTCCCTGGGCCCGCCGGCTGGATGGGCAGCGGTGTCTCAGGGCGCTCGCAGATCGCTGAACACGCCCGACTGGGGGTTCAAACTTGTAGCCTGATATTTATGCTGATTTATGGTGAATTCACACTTTGAACAATAATTTGAATTGCGGTGATTTCATTGAGGAACAGCGCAGCTAAGATGAGGGCTGACTCTGGGACACGCTCACGTCTTGGCAGTATTTTCTGTTGACCTTTTCCAGAGTCTCTCTCCCGGTCCCGTTGAAGTACCGGGCCGCTTGGAGGCATTCTCCGGGCACAGCTCTGTCGGTATTTATAGCCTCCAGAACTCCTCCACCGAGCGTTGAGGCTGGGTTTGAGGACTGTGTTCTGTAAGATCGGGGACAGCCTCTCTGGGCGAGGAACAGAACAAAGCCCGCTGTGTTCTGCGTGGTTCACACCACCCCACCCAGCCAGAAGCACAGAAGAAAGTGGGTCTCTCCGTCGCCTGGTTCTGGTGATGTAACCCGTTGTTCTTCTGGTTGTCTGCTTGTCTTGTTGTTCCTGCAGCGCTCAGAATCGATGTGCTGGATAAAGATCACAAAGGAGGAAAACGGGAACTCAGGATAACACTCACTCTCTGAGCGATGAGCTGAGAGAGTGAGACAGGGTGAGGTGGTGGTTAAGCACTCTCACCCTGTCTCACTCTCTGAGCGATGAGAGAGACACAGGGTGAGACGGTGGCTAAACTCTCTCACCCTGTCTCACTCTCCAGAAGGCTTCTCCTCTTCTCATTCGATGCTTTCCTTCACGTTCTACACTTTAACAATAATAACAGGAAGCATTCGATCGTAGTGCTCTCCCTATCTCCAAGGGGCTCTGTGACCTCTGAGCTTGGGTCAAGCCTTTGCTCGCTGGTGACATCACCGGCCGTGTAATGGTCTCGCTAAAGGCCATCCCATAATCACATCTCCGCTTTAGCGTCCCTTCCCTGTTCCCATCCTCCCTCCGTCTGCTCGGACTCAAGGACGCTCTAAACGCTCTGAAGAGTCATCTCTTTATGCACAGAGAGGGTCTGGGATCACGAGCGCTTCCTGGCCTCTCTGTCCGGCAGCGTCGGCCGGCAGGACCGAAGGTCTGGAGCAGACCGGACCGGACCGGGCCGGTCTGGAGCAGACCGGACCGGACCGGGCCGGGCCGGACCGGGCCGGACCGGAGCCCTTTCAGACGAGGAGCGGATTTATGGCATCTTCTTTTCAGCCAATACTATAACTCTTGTTGTTATTGTTGCTATTATTGTTACCGGTTATCTCAGTATACTGCAAGATCAGGAGACTGATGCCCACTGTAAACCAGACGGAGAGTCAGAGATGGAGAGACAGAGAGAGAGAGACAGAGAGAGTCAGAGAGACAGAGAGAGACGGAGAGACAGAAAGAGACGGGAAAAGAGACAGACAGAGAGAGGGACAGAGAGACAGAGAAAGAGACAGAGAGAGGGACAGAGAGAGAGACGGAGATAGAGACAGAGAGACAGACAGAGACGGAGAGGTTCAGAGAGAGAGAGAGAGACAGACGGAGTCAGAGAGACAGAGAGAGACGGAGAGGTTCAGAGAGAGAGAGACAGACAGAGTCAGAGAGACAGAGAGAGACGGAGAGGTTCAGAGAGAGAGAGACAGAGAGAGAAGGAGAGGTTCAGAGAGAGAGAGAGAGAGAGAGAGAGAGAGAGAGAGAGAGAGAGAGAGAGAGAGAGAGAGAGAGAGAGAGAGAGAGAGAGAGAGAGAGAGAGAGAGAGAGAGAGAGAGAGAGAGAGAGAGAGAGAGAGAGAGAGAGAGAGAGAGAGAGAGAGAGAGAGAGAGAGTGGGAGACAGACAGCGAGCTTCAGGTGGCTTTCTCCCCTCTGGTGATTGAAGTCCTGGTAAAGATAGCTTCCTCGTTGCATAAATATTTGAGTAGACGAGCATTAATCCTGAGTCAGCGACTATTTTAGGGTGCGCTGAACAGAGCCGGAGCCTGGGATGGATGGGGGGGGGGGTCAAAGCGAGCTGTAAACGGTTCCCAGGGCGTTCTCCCATCCTCCACCCCCACCTCTTTCTAGAACGCCGTCGTCGTGGCGACCGCTCAGTCTCCGCCTCTCCCGGCCAGGAGATCTAACGGCATCATCCGCCACCCGACACCCCCTCCACTCCCGGCACCCGCTGTGGCATGATGGGTAATTCATATTTGACACACAGCGTTTCCCGCAGCGTCACCCCGCTCAGACCAGCGAGGCGGGGTCGCCGTGGAAACCGCTGCGTAACCAACAGGCAGTGAGCAACGAGCTGGAGAGCGCGGAACGCCAAGGCTGTGCTTGCTAGGAGGCGGCACGGTGGAGCAGACACCGGTGAGACGCTGAGGTCAAACAGACGGCGAGGATCAGACGCCTTCCTCCGAGCCGTTCTTCATCAGCCAACCTTCTAGGCTCTGAGCCTGTGGTTTTTTTGTTCGTATTTTCTCGGCTAAATGCTTCGCTTTAATGAGTCACGAGTGCGTCGCTCAGGCCTTTGTGTTTGTGCTGCGAGGATCGACAGAGCTCTGAGAGACACACACACGCACACTCATAAACGCACGCAAATGCAAGCTCGCACACACTGGTGTACACTTTAAGGGAGTATCCGTCTCTGCGCTCTTCTAACCTCCAACAACAAGCACACTAATGAAGCGCTCCCCTCGCTGAGCTCTGAGTCTGAGGCCGTTTCCTGTGAAAGACATCATCTGCACCACTTGTTCTCCATGAACATCTTCTCAGGAGTCCTCTTTCCCCGCAGCCACGTTCAATAATTCATTAGGAAATCTCAGCCGCTAATATCTCTAAAAGAGTTGTCAGAGGTCACTGGAAGTGACACCAGGGGCAGGCCAAAGAAAACCGAGTTTGTTTCCTCGAGGTTCTCCGGCCAAAGTCACCGCTCCGACCGGAGCGCTCTGATGGAGAGGGAATGACAACGACGTTCCGAACAGCGCCTGTAAAACTCGTTTAACGAGGACGTGAATAAGGAGACGGGGGCAGAGAGAGGGGAGGGGGGGGGGGGGCTGGAGATACAGAGGGTCTCGGACGGGGACGTGGGGAGGGAGGAGAAAGGAGGAGAAATATAATGCTGTGTCACATCACAGCCCCCTCGGTGATAAACGCCAGGATGTCCTTCTCCATAACAACAAGGTTATCACCATCACCCCGTCGCCATGGCGCTGATCAGCTGCACTGAGGGAGGACACTACACCAGTCCTACACCGCCACCGGCCCTACACCCGTCGGATGATGGACGTAGTCCCTCAGAGGGGGGTCCCAGCCGGGGTTGAAAGGAACATGGAATAAGAGAGAGAGAGGAGATAGGGAGGGAGAGAGGGAGGGAGAGAGAGAGAGAGAGAGAGAGAGAGAGAGAGAGAGAGAGAGAGAGAGAGAGAGAGAGAGAGAGAGAGAGAGAGAGAGAGAGAGAGAGAGAGAGAGAGAGAGAGAGAGAGAGAGAGAGAGAGAGAGAGAGAGAGAGAGAGAGAGAGAGAGAGAGAGAGAGAGAGAGAGAGAGAGAGAGACAGAGAGAGAGACAGAGAGAGAGAGAGAGAGACAGAGAGAGAGAGACAGAGAGAGAGAGAGAGAGAGACAGAGAGAGACAGAGAGAGAGAGAGAGACAGAGAGAGAGAGCAGGCCCTGGGGGGAGACACCATAAAGACTAGGAGCATTGAAGGAGGCGATGGAGCCGAGAGTACCGGAGGACGGACATAAAGACCCACCGCGCGGCAGCGAGCTCCAGGGGACGGCGAGGTCGTTATGGACTCGTTAACTCCTCCCCCGAGAACAAACAACGCCCTCTCGTTAAGTCCGGAGCCCAGAGTTAAGGAGAGAACCCGGGCATTGTGGGAGAAGAGTGGGAGACAACGGGAGGAGAAGGGTCCCTCTCTCCACCTCTCTCTCCCCCTCCCTCTCTCTCTCCTCCCCTCTCTCTCTCCCCCTCTCTCTCTTTCCACCTCTTTCTCTCTCCCCCTCCCTCTCTCCCCCTCTCTCTCTCTCCTCCCTCTCTCTCTCTCCCCTCCCTCTCTCCCCCTCTCTCTCTCTCTCCCCCTCCTCTCTCTCTCCCCCTCCCTCTCTCTCCCCCTCTCTCTCTCCCTCCCTCTCTCTTCTCCTTCCACCTCTCTCTCTCCCAACAGGTGACCTGTGTATCCATCTGTCAGCGACG